>JAHWXV010346135.1:0-23146 GCA_024586415.1 Phrixothrix hirtus
AGTTATCATTTGCATAAACCTTGAACCGATAAAGTTACTAGATCTGTTTAAATATTTCCCGCTAAAACCTCAAACAATAAAAATCACTCTGTATATAAAAGGAAATTACTGTATATTTCGTTACGTACTTGAATTAAATCGGTAAATTGATGACTTTAAAGTTCGAGTAATTATGCAAGATACGCATCCGACCCTTATTCACAGAAATTAAATCAGTTGTAGGGTAAGAAATTTTGATAACCTGAACGTAAAATGCGAGTTCATTATTTTAAAGGGATATAGATCGGCATATTGCAATAGATAATATGGAACAAATTGTCCCATGTTTGGATTCAACTTGAAATAGCATACGCTGGATCAACTAGGTTTATACTGTAAGGACCGCCTTGTGAATAAAAGCGAGGAGAGCGAGGAGAGGGTCATTTCATCAAATGCCTTCACTAATCGAAAGTAAGGAGATCTTCTTAAAAATCAATACGACTGGGCATGAAAATACACTTCCGACAACAATTGATCACTATATATTTAATTTATTGTTTCGTATATGGTAACTTAGAAAGCGAAGCTACCAAAGGGACGTTAACAGTTAGCTTACTTGCTGATGCAAAACTATCTCTCTTCTTTACAAATGTTTCAAGATTTTCTTACCTTCATTCATTAAGCGAAGTATGATCTAGGTTATGTAGACCAAAATCCAGTTGCTCTAGGAATTCAGCTTGGATATTTTAACGTAAAGACAATGTATTTTAATTTTTAGTAATGAAATAAAGGCGAATTAAAATAATGAATATTACTTTGAATGATAATATAATAAATGAAAAGTTTAAAATGAATTTAATATAAAACTGAAACCTAAATAAACTATTTAAAAATATGTAGACTTAATCGAATTTACTAAGATCGCTAGTACAATGAAAGACGTTGTTGACAAATTTATTTGATTTGGCATTCATTAACTTTCTTTTCGGTAAAGCTTGGAGAAGCCTCTCGTTTTACTTTACCGGGTAACATATGTTATATAACAAGGGGAAGTATTTAATACACAAATATAGATTAATCATTTAAATACAGGATCTTTCAGTGAAACAAAAGAGTAACATAAGATAATAAATTTATACATGGATTATGATAATGCAAAATGAGGAATTTAAGAATAACACATCAAATTTGTTTGTTGAACATTATATTTTGTAGGTAAGCTCTACCTCAGCGTAGATATTCGATTTTGATTGGTTGAGCGTAACATTTCGTCGGGAATTTTGGCGATTTCCTCTCCAGTTTTGACTTTCAGGTTTTTTATCATGCTTTTAAGGTTGGCCTACAAAAATAAATCAAACGCTCATAGATCATAGGATCTTTATGGCTCCAAATGCACAGTTAACAAACAGTTGGCTTACAGCTACCATCAGAATTCATCTTGTTGAACCTAGGGGTTTGCAGTTATTTGTGGAAATGTCTGAAGGCTTTGCACAACTAAGGTTTTCAACATGTTGACGTACCTATCTGTCATAACAGTAGTCAAACTGTCATCCTCGTTCTCAAAACAATGTGAGTCTATTAGGTAATACGGTGACACAGCACGCCATATGGTAACTTTGTTGCTGTGCAGCGGCACAGACTTCAGTAAAAACTTTCTGAACCTACTAATGAAAATTTCGTTTACTGATATAGTCCGGCCAACATCGAGAAGTTCATAAGCGACTCATCGTCCTCGTTTACGGAATTATTGGATATTAGGTGATTGCTGGGTTTAAATTCGTGAACGATCTGCAACTTGTCCGGCTAGTAATGTAAGTCCTGTGGGACTATTCAGTAAACACTTGCACTGTTTGATGACGAAGTGAATATCATGGGATCTTTATGACAGCAGCTCGAAAAGTACGAACGGGTTTGCATACGAGCTGCGTGTTTCTTTTCCAGAGCCAAACCAGCTGACGAAACATGCTTAAATTTTCAATCTGTACCCTCCACGCTATTTTTTAAAACGCTGTTGATTGTACCTCATTAAAATATAAAAATTACGCAATTTCGACATAGTAAAATAAAATAATCTTAACATTAATTTATTTTACTAAAATACCTAAATAAACAGGTGAGTTGTAGCACCAAGAAAAGTGCTTCCAATAAAGGAATGCTGTTCCCGTTGTTTATTAAGCAATAAAATTAAAAGTAGAAATATTCATCGAAGTTAAAAGCCAGTTTCTGACAAAATAAATTTAACTTAACGTAAAAGCATTAATCATCCGAACGTGAGAATTTTAACCAACGTTTAATAGAATGCAATATTAGAGACACTCAGTTTAAAATGTGCGTTCTATTGGATAAACTGAAATGCAAGAAAGGTTTATCATAGCAGCCACGGAAATATAAAAAGAGACAAACCTAGAAGTTACCAGCGTCTTTTTCGTTGTGAGTTGTGCTTTAGTTGCAGATTCAAGATCACCTACAAGTTAGTGCGAGAATAAGTGAAGTAACCAGTGCTATAACAAAGTCAATTAAGCTTCGAAGATAGCCGCGATCAAAATTTTGTAATAAATATTTTCTTCTTTGTATAAGCTACTCCGTAAGCAAATAAATAGGAAACTTCCTTTAAATACAGTTTAAATGTCATAAGTTGATAACAGCTGTTGGGAAAGAATTAATTAAATTCTACTGACCAGTTCAAGATAGACAAAATACTATTAATTTTAAATATTCGTAGTACTTTAAGTTGTAATATTTTAAAACAGGGGATTAGCTTGCACTTGTTATACATCAATTTCTATTGTCTTTAAGAAAGGTATTTTTTTTTAAAACAGGTGCGTTGGCCTAAATTTTATCATTAAATTTTCTTTGAATTTTACAAATTTTTATTTCTCTTAATTCAATATACCATTTGTTGAAAATGTATATTTGTTTATTGTTGCTATTAGAAGACAGTATTCGCTGTTAGCTCCGCAAAGCCGCACCCGCTTATATAATGGACTAAACCCTTCGAACACAACTATTAAAAGGTACCAGGTGCCGTAAATTTTCAGGTAAACGAAGCTTTGGAGTCATTGCGTCTTCACATCTTAGACTGACATATTATCGCGGTTCCTTCAATTTTTCCTAATTGTACTTATTTTGGTCGAATTAGCCCTACGCGAAGTATCAAGATTTCATAGTTTCACGTGTTAATTCTTATTTTAGTTTTATTTCATGCATGTGATTTATTCTGAACATGGGAATCACTTATTTTGTAAAATCGACATCGTGAATAACATAATAAGATGCCAAGAATACCTGAGCATGACGTCTACTGTATTTTGAAACGTTCGTTACGATTTAGCTAGTTTCTGTAAATGCGGAAGCAAAACGTTTTTTTCTGCAACGTAGGAACCACTGCTTAGTCACATGAATATTTTCCAACAGATGAAAAAGTATCTAAATTCAAATATGGCCAATATTAGATGTTTCCTGAATATTTATCGTTTTTGATTAACTTCTAGAAAGCAAACTACCGACACGATCACGCTTTTCTTCACTACAGCTTAACTGTGTGCTATCCATGAAATTTATTATTAGCTTACGACAATATTAGCTTAATATTAAAAAATCGTGATATGATTTTATAGAAAATAGTTTCGCATGTATCGCGAAACTAAGTTATTTTGTTTTAACCAACACTTCAGGAATCTAAGTAACAAGTTAGTTGTTTACTGCGTTGCTTAATAGGTTTGTTATTAATAATTAATTAGCTAGCGTGTATTAACTTTAAACAATGCAGCAAACATATTATTTTAAACTGTTTCTAAAATCTCGAATTTTAAAGATGGTTTTCACCTGTCAATTTGTTAAAACAGTCGAGTACCTTTCTAAAGATTACATAGAATTATCCTAAAACTGTACCTTACGTACTTGTATTTATTTTTGCATGAGCTAAAACCAGATTAAAGTTTGAACAAACATTTATTATTTCAAATATAAATAAAAGATATACATATAAAAAAGTTTTCAATAAAAATGAAATTTTAAAAACAAATAATTAACAATTTTTCTAATATCAGGCCGTTAACCATCGTTATGTAGTTTGCGACATAATATTAGTAACTTAGAGAAAAATATAAAATTTAAAATTTAAAATTTAAAATTCTTGTTATAATTACTTAAACGAAAACAAATAAAAATTTTATTTATTCACTGTTTTAATAATGTTTGTAAATTTTCACTTACTTAACATCGAATTTTCTTAGTAAATATGACGTTTATCAAGCTTGCAAATTCGGATTTTGCGTGCTTTTCTTGGTGAATCGAGCCACTCAAATTTTCTTTGATCTTGGGTCGTGTATTTTTACTGCCTAGTGCTGATTTTGGAAATGACGTCGTCGCTGGACTTGTATCAGCAATTAAGATATCAAGAACTATTTACCAACTAAACGATTTCTTTATCTTGGCACTGGACTTACAACACTTGTTTAATCTAACTACGTAGAATTAAAACTGGAATCCAAAGACTTCGATTTCCGGTGGTGCAGGATCGTTTATAACTTTTCGTTTCCATGATTACGAAATTTGTGCAAAGTCCTTTTAATCAATTCTGTCTAAGTGTTTTAAAAGTTTGTCTGTTTCTATCTATTACAGAATACGTTAAACTTCCCACGGCTTCTAGCAATATTTCCAAATTTTTATTGGGGTTGTTAACTTTTATTTGTACCCGTCTGGATTTCTTTAAAATCACCTTTCTAACTGGCGCTTCGCACTAATGGAAACTTTAATACTTGATTTTATTTGAAATGCAAATATTTAAGAAAATATTTTAACATTTCCCATTTAACTAAACTATAATATTTTCTTATGCTGAAATTAATTAATTAATGTGTAATGAACATCCTAGAGGTAGAAATCACTACCTTTTCTTTTAATAATTCTTGATAACGGGATTCTGTCTATTACATCCCTTCTGGCCGCAGTCCTATGCACAACTTTCCTATTTGGCATCAAAGCTAAATTTGTCAAATATCTTTTGAGCTATTTCACTTCGTTTTGTATTCTGTCTATAATCCTGATTCATTAAAAAATTAAGAATTTACTAGAGCTAACTGTCCATAGTGCAAGTTAAATTTTCTGATCAGCATGACTCGCCTCCAGGTGGTTTAAATTGCTTCTAAACTGCTGCAAATACGAATCAAACCCGTTAAAACTCTAATAATACATTACAGTGGTTATTGATAAATTATTGGTTAGCCATCTATTGATTTAAAGGAAGTGATTATGGCAAAATTATATAAAGCAGAGAAAACTGTTAAAAGATAGTAAATTCGAATCATAGTTCCTAGCCATTATTTTTAAACTTAATCCGCGATGTTTATGTCATGAGAGTTTAGTTTTGTTTTTAAAAAAAATTCGTTTAACGAATTTTATTTACTTTGGGGAAAACTACCATTATTGCTTCAATTGACATTCACAAAATGAATACATACGCCATCTATGTTAGTTTATATGAAGCAGTTTTCTCTGCTTTATACAATTTTACTATAGTAACTTGCCAACCCCGTGTGGTGTAATAGTTAGCATGTTTGCCTCTACACCAAAGGGACGCGGGTTCAAACCCGATTGAAGTCGATAAATTTTTCAGCGGAGAAAAATTTAAAAACATACATTCTTCTCGGATAAAGAAGTAAAATCGTAAATCCCGTGTCAATGTGATGTTTGGCACGTTAAAAGTTCCGATTGACGGTGGAACTCCTCCAGATTCGGCAAAATTCTAGTAGGCATGGCGGAAAGACTACATAACAGTTCTAGTTCAAGAGGTCTAAGGAAAATTTCGCATCCAGAACCCTCGGCCACAAAAACAAACAAACTATAGTAATTTTACCTTTTAAAACAATAAATGGTTAACCAAGAATTTATCATTGAATACTTTACACTGAAGTGTGGCAAGAATTTGCATGTGGACACTGGACGGTTAGCTCTGACTGATGAGCTTCAACAAAAGCGAAACCGGTCTCAGACTGCCATGTTCAAAGCATAGTTCCTAGCCATTAGTTTTAAACTTCTTCTTGATATTTATGTCATGAGAGTTTAGTTTTATTTTAAAATTCGTTCAACGAATTTTATTTACGACCATTATGGTGTATGGGCATTTGACCGTTTTTGCAGATTCAACTTGGTGCTGCATTAACTCATCTTTCGATATCTCCTACAATAAAAGTCTGTATTTTAGCCCAAAGTGTGTTGTTTTCTGGTATCATTAGCGAGATTAGCTGTGGCGCCTAAGAACTAATTAATAAGAAATTTCTGTTTTGGAGTTTTGTGTGCGATGCAATCTTACGACACATGTAGTGTTGCGAACAGAATTTTCTACGAATTATTTTGAAAACATTTTTCTACTTTGGGCTTCAGCTTTCCCTATTTGATAAATTGACTTGCGTAGATTATTACGTAAATATTTCGTTTTTGCCATGGTTTTTTGCTATTAAACACGTGTCCTTTATTCTAATAGAATTGTGGGTTTATGTAAGTTTAACTAGTACAAAATAAAATTTTAATTATTTAATAAAACCTTATAATTTATGCTACATTAAGTATTCCAAAAAATACTAACGTGCGCAAGGTCTAAGGTAATTATTACACTTTGGATATCTTTACACATAATTAAGATTTCTTTTCGCTTGTTTTAACATTTGTGTTTATTTAAGGAAACTGATATTTGAATGGTTACAAAAAATTAATTAAAGCATAATTCGCATCAAGGTAATTAAATTGTTTTTATATGGTCAATTTTTTGATTATTTTTATAATGTTTTGAAGAATAATATATCGATAAGAAGTTGTGTATGACTTCGGTTTAATGAGGGGAAATAATTATTATTATGGTTGACTGATAATAAAGGACTATTTAGATTAAATTAGCCTAAATATAACTTAAACCTTGTACATTTTTGTTTCTATCAACTATTATTTGTAGAAGTGGAATAATTCATTAGTTACAACCTTAGTTTAAAGTAAATCGTATGGTTTTGTATATTAAAATTTTAAAAACAAAAAACTAAATAGAAAACCTTGGGCATAATGATATCTTAATTAAAATCATTCCAATAATCACTACTTAGGGAAATTTCGCCTCCG
Organism: Phrixothrix hirtus; assembly: GCA_024586415.1. Classification (NCBI taxonomy): domain Eukaryota; kingdom Metazoa; phylum Arthropoda; class Insecta; order Coleoptera; family Phengodidae; genus Phrixothrix; species Phrixothrix hirtus. Next base: position 7,090 of record JAHWXV010346135.1, read on the forward strand.
CATTAAATTTTAATAATGCAAGGTATACCAGAAGTTCTCAAACGTTTATTAATACGTAACTTCTGCGTAAATATAAGTGATACTTAGTTTTACAATTTGCAAAATAAAGAACTGTCATTGTAGGTAACACTATTTTCGTAGATTTGCTTTGTTTTCGATAGCATTTTCCCCTAAGATTGATTAACGCAATTTGTAATTATAGGGAATGGGCCGATGATAGCATCGTTACCATAAAATAAAATAGGGAGGTATCGTACGTGGCTGTCATGGCAACGACACCAGCAGCAGATCCATGGCATACCAGTTGCAAACATGTATGGCAGCGAACACGATAAACAAGCTGCTAGTGTTAGGAATCTCAAAGCACAAGCATGTAGCGTGGATATTAAGCTGGAAACAACGACATCTTGGTTGGAGGCGCTTTCTGATTGGAAGCGCAACAAAATGGATGCTAGGTGTGTCTGCGCTACTGCCAACGCTGCACTGGCTCCCCATTGGCCTAAACAATCAGAAGTGATTCTAAGAATACGCTATGACCAACTTTAGAGGACTTCAACTTCTGGTTTAACTGTTTTGTTTTTAGGTAAGTAAGGGGAATCCAGTTTTATTGTAGATAGAGGAAGTTCTGTTTGCTGTTTTATATTTTGTGTCCGAGATACTTTTAATTATCGAACATCTTAGCAATATTTATGTAAGTGCTGGACCGTAACCTATTCGGAGATTTTTATAGCAACCGTACTGGAGAAAACTCCTTAAGTCTATGTTCGCTGGCCTCGACTGGTGTAGTGGTTAGCATGTTTGCCTCTACAACCAAGGGACGCGAGTTTAAACCCAATAGAGGTCGGTAAATTTATCAGCGAAGAAAAATTTAAAAAACGTGCCTTCTTATCGGATAAGGAAGTAAAATCGTAGGTCCCGTGTCAATGTGATGTTTGGCACGTTAACTGGCGGTGGAACTCCTCCAGATTCATCAGAATTCTAGTAGGCATGGCGAAATGGCTATATAATAGTTCAAGTCCAAGAGGGCCAAGGAAAAACAAACAAGTCTACGTTCGCATTTTCAGATCGTACTAGATAAAACCTCTATAAATCCGTTATCGAAATTTTGCACCATACTGAAGCAAGCTCCTATAAATCTATCATAGGTGCAGATTACAGAGCCCAGTAGCTAGGTGTCTCTTTAGTGATAGTGTGTGGTAGGTGAACACTAAATTACTCAATTTTCGCAGTTTAGAATGCTCTTTGCAAGATCTACTCATTAGATTTTTAGTTGAATTCGCTTTTCCCTCAGAACAGCATTAAGTACAGGTTTACTTAACTCTCGGTGGAAGTTCTATAATTCTTCTCAGATTAGTGCTATCTAAGTGTGTTTGGCACGAAGACTTCGGAGCGACTCCTACTTTTAATCGGAAAGCTTCTCGTTTTTATAATAAGAATCCGTTAATGTCTTTTCCGTTTACTACATTATCGGCCTTATTGTAACTGATAATTTTGAGAAAATCAAAATATCGATTTTTTTTAGTTAATTGGTCGCTAGCAATTCGTACATGTTTTGCCCCAATTTGTTGATTATTTACATTTAAAAATGAATTAAATCTGAGTTTTACAGACAAGTATTATATTTACAAGTACATATAATTTGGTAAGTCTAAAAATTAAGATACAGTCTTTCTGAATTGATCATTTTTGGCGCTGTTAAATACTTTGATTTTTAGTGTAAAAAATTTAATTTTTGCTTAATACATTTCTTTACTATTTAAGGCGATTTCTGAGAAAATTTTCAGTTAACCGGAAGTACTAGTAGCAATAACTGAATAAAATAACTATGAAATTAAAAGTCCTCGCAAACCGAAAATTTATATTTGAGGTCCATAACTGCATTTGATTGCAAAATCAAGAATTTGGTTAATATCGAATAACCGGAAGTACTACTTTATTTCGTTCAGTTTTAGATATTTTTGAAATTTATAATTTATAATTTATACAAAAGTTCAGTATTTTCTTGAATACATAGATTGATCCTACGAAAAAAAGTTGTCCTTGCTTTCTGTAACATTATTTTTAATTGTTTCCGCGGTGTTTTGAATCATAGCCCAAAGTTCATTTTCTGTGTTTGCAGGATTAGAATACACTTTACTCTTAAGTGTTCCCCACAAAAACGAATCACAAATACTTAGATCCGGTGATAGAGGTGGACATTTTACATGGCGGTAGCTCCTCTGCTAATTCATTTTAATAAGCCCGGTAATGTATTCTGAAGAAAATTTAAGTACATTTCACCATTCAGCGTAGGAAGTAAAAAAAGGGGACCTATGGGATGTTCGCCGATTAATTATGCCCATGCATTCATCAGTGAACCGAATATTACTATGAAAGTGAATATGTTTAGTCCTTTTTTCTTGAATAAATCTGTAAAATGTTGGACACTGTTCGAGACCTGTTGGTAAAAGTTCTTGCACATTTTGAAGGTGATACAGACCCAAAAGCTGTTCTTTAATAACCCTATGGACTATATTTTTTGAAACTCCCATTTGACGAAACAAACCTCGAGTACTTTCTTCAGGATTTTCTTCTAAGTTATCTAAAATTTCTTCTTCCATTCGTGGATTGCGAATTACGCGAGGGCGTCCAAAATTCACAGTTAATGGTTTAAATGTTCCATTTCCACGAAGACGTTTCTTAATCCTTGCAAATGTTTTATAATTTGGTACCAGGTGATTCGGAAATATTTCTCGGTACACTCCCACACTTTTCCGACAATTTCCCTCACAAAATCCAAGAAACAGCAACATATTAATTTTCTCACCATAAGAATATATTGCAACCATTATCTTTAATAAACTCAATAAGAAACAAAAAATTCAAAATATTAAAACACCTTCTACTAAAAACAGAAACCAAACGAGGAACAAAAAGATGCTAAACTAATTATTTTATTTTCAACACACGAAACATGTGATTTTGACATGTAACAAACAATTCACGTTTAAAGATAACTAGATTATTCCTATCAAAAAAGCACGGATCACCAGATTAGCTTTTATTTTTTCTGGATAAACTTATGAGTTACCAAAAACTACTAAGATATAATAAATGTTTCTAAAGAAAACATTTTTTTGGAAAAAAAATTGAACGTTCTCAGCCTAAGCACTAAAAAGTTATCATTACATTTGTTTAATATACGAGAATCGTCCAGAAAGTAAAGAACGTTTGTGCATCACACACGATGCCGATCCTGCATCATCGCTATTGAATGTGCGCCAGGCAGCTGGGGTCCCAGCCTCAGTGTGAGCCAGTTTCGTTGTGATGAGGTCATGCTTGTGTGTTTTGTAATCATTCAAAATTGCTATGTTAATAGAAAATCCCGCCAAATGTGAAGTGCGTAGTGCCATTCGCTTTCTCAATACACAAAATGTTCGACCTATCGAAATTTAAAGGCAAATTAAGCAAGTTTATGGTGAAAATATAATAAACGAGTCTTCTGGAGGAAAGGGTACATAATTTTTAACCAAGGAAGAACCAGTGTGCACGATGAAGAACGGAGTGGAAGGCCATCACTCATTACTGGCGAATTGAAAGTAAAAGGTGAAGAAAAACTTCAGGAAAACCGGCGTTTCACTTTGAACGTATTACACGAATTTTTTTTTCAAATTTCACGATCTCTGCTACATAAAATAGTGACAGAGCACATAGGCTACAAAAAAATTTGTGCTTGTTGGGTGCCTAAGGTGTTGATGGATGTCCACAAAACGAAACGGATGGGAACAACCCTTGAATTTTTGACTCAATACGAGAACGACGGTGACGAATTTCTCGACCGCATTGTAACGGGAGTTGAAACTTGGGTTTCTTACAAAACGCTGGAAATCAAGCGTTAATCTATGGAATGGCATTATTCGAACTTATCCTCAAGGCCTACAAAAGAAAAATCAAATTTGGTAATCAGAAAATTGATGGTAAAGGTTTTTTTGCGACTGAAAGGGTTTAATCCACTTGGAGTTCATGGCAAGAGGTGAAACGCCTTCGGCGCGCCATTCAAAACAAAAGGCGTGGAATGTTGTCGTCAAAGGTGGTTTTGAACCACGACAATGATCGACCTTTCATCAGTGCACAAACACAAGAAGAACTTTAAAGTCTTAGGTGGGAAATCTTCAGGCATCTTTCTTATAGCGCTGACCTGGCACCAAGTGATTTCTATTTGTTTCCGAAATTGAAGGAGTTTTTAGGCGGAAAACAGTTTGACAACGACGAAGACCTCAAAAAAGCAGTAACATTATGGCGCTGATCTTTCGCGGCTTAAGATTACAACATCGGTATCGAAAAGCTGGTTACACGATACAACAAATGCCTTGACAGCTACGGCGATTACATCGAAAAATATAGTGTGATGTTATAAAAAAAGTTTTGTGATAGTATCTTTTGTTTTTTCTTAGATATAGCAAAATGTTCTTCACTTTCTGGACGAGCCTCGTACTTACAAATTGCCGATGAAGACTAAAATCATCTAGAAACATGACTTATAGTCACAAAACTTGCTACAACACAAATTACAAAAATGAATCAATGCTATTTTTATAAGCAAAATTAATTTTTTTTAAAAATTCCACGCTTTGTATCGATTTAACGAGGACATTTTGGATACAGGTTAGTTGGCTTCAATATTCTTATTTTTATCTCAGGAGTTTGTAGTTAAGCTGTCCCAATATTTTGGAGACACCCTGTATAGATTAGAATAGACTTTGAATTTAGATTATACGTTATCGGTCTTTGCATAAATATTATGTGCTAAAAAGGTCTTGGTTTTAGCGGCCTTTCTTGTTTATTTATATTTAAATGTTCAATGTAATTTAAAACAATTTTTGCTTATTGCAAAACTTGCTCCAATTTTATAATGTGTTTTTGTTATAACGAGTTTTCTCAATAACGATTTATATTTGTTTTAAACAACATATATGGGTATATACAAGGTTAATATTGTTTTATTAGCAGAATTTGTTTTAAAGCACTGAATTTTGTCTTTAAATGTCTAACATTTTGAAAACATTCAGGTAAACTAATGATAACACACTTTTGCATAGAAAGCCAATCCATTTATGCTAAATAGTTCATAAATTCTGGGATTGCACTTTCAAGAGTCGTGGAATCGTTACAACTTATTTCAAATGAATCAATTTAAAGTACTTTTTATTAAGTTTAGGAACAATTGAGTGATGAAGCGTCGGAGAAGAAGTGCGTCTCTCCGATAGTCCTATTTAGCTTAAGAGTTGCAACTTGTGGAAAAACAAGCGTATTTTGAACATTTGCTGAATGACTTGGCCGAATTGTTATCATTAACATGGACCGCTTTTCTTCGTATAATATTTAAATTGTGCTACTATAAAATTTCTGGCTTGGACATTGACTCCTTGAACCAGTGATAAAGGAGAGTCTTTTCATCGCTTGAATTTGACATAACGAATTTTGAATCAACAAGTTTAGACTTTTCTCTGGCGAGCTCATTGCTCTCTTCGTTAGTTCCTTGCGTCTTTTGGTTACTTCTCAATCTTCTTTTCTTCTACTTCTCGTTGAAATCTCTCCATTGCAACAATCGGGATGTTGACATTTTCAAGCTTATTGCTGCAGCCAAAACTTCCGCAATAGCCAGCACGAATATTTGGTACCGATTCTAGTCTAGAAGGTTCGCGAAGTTATGTATCTACCTTGGAATCAATTGAAGTTTATGCCATCATAAGAATCCACTTGATCAAGGTTGAACATACTTGTGGTGAATATTTCACGACTTAAAGGATGGATGTACGTAGGAGAAAATTCGTTACAATGTTTTCTGTCGTTAGAGATGCGTCACTATATCTAGAAATTTGACAAAAGCGCGTGTCTGGAAATGCTTGTTGCTCGGAAAAATTATTTAAGGAGTCCTCGTATATTTATCTAGAGTATGAATAAGATGATATGGGAATTTTATAATTTGAACGTTTGCTTCTATGGTACAATCCTTAAGTTGATATGACTATTGTGATTATTATAGAAAATCAGGGCGTCCTGGTCCAACAGATATATTTTACAAAGGAAGTTTCAAAACAATGTAAAAATTGTGACTCCTCTATCATACTGTTTCGCAAAGTGAAAAACGATAGATGATATCTAACTCCAGATTGAACAACTGTTTCCTTGAAAACAATCATGGGCGGCAGTATAGTACCGTTTTATGTTACATATGTTAAGATGACCCGAACCTCCACTGACGCAAATAGTACGAATATAATCTAAATCAATGTTCATTTGCATTATATTTTGCGCAATTACTTCAGTTTATCGAAAAGTTATACTTTCTAGGAATTACTTGTCACTTTTCTAGATTTATGTAGATGTTTGGTATTCTGTAATCCTAGTATCATGTGACGCGGCTTGAAGGCAATACATTTATCATGGTCAGGTTGTGCACCTTTGCAATTTATTTCAATGTTATCGTTCTTGCTGTACAACTGCATTAAAATCAAAAGCTTGTTTTTACAGCAAGGATTGCCAGGCTTCAATCTTTCCAAAAGACAAGATGTTACAACTTACACTGTCGTACCGTTTATTTTTTGGTTGAAGGTATATAAGAAAGCCTTACAATTTTCAGCGGTTTCGGTTTAATTAATTTACAAATTTTATTGTAATGTATCTATTTTATACATTCTCTTCTTGTACCATCTTTCTGCCATTCATTTTTGACTGACGATATACAGAGTGTTCCAAAAATAATTGGCATCGTAAAAACTGGGAGCACCCTAAAACTATAGAAGTTTTCTCAAAAATATATAGTTTTCAAAACATTACCAATTATAGTATTAAGTCTAACCCTGGCGTAATGCCGTTGCGCTTGATGTGTATTACTCATCGGTATATCTTGAAGTATAGAACAAATGTTTGTTTCCAAAAATATTTATTCTAGAAAATAAAAACCTGACATACTTTAGAACAGTACTTCGCAATTTTTGATCCACGAACCTACAGGTAAGTGAAAAATTTAAAAATAACTTGCAAAGAAAAATAAATAAAAAAACAATTGTTCATTTTGTTTACAATAGTAATTTTTAGGGAATAATATTGTTACAGTTCCGCCTAAAAGTAACTGGTTATTTTGTTTTGGAATATCTCCATTGAACACGTTACAAATTTTAAAAGAAAATGGATTCTATTAATTTCATGTTTGACATTTAAGATAATACAATTTAGAATAATTTTGGTAGCAAGCAATGAAACACATTCTATACGTTTAAAAACTAAATCTCAAAGTGTAACAACTGGTTTAAAATTGTTTCGTTAATTCAAAAAAATCAAACAAGTCCAAAGAATTTTTATAAGTCAAATTACTACAAATATATCCTATTCTTCTAAGCAGTAATAAATTGCAATAGAACACGTTTACTGTTATTATTTCATTCAGAATTCCCTTTATTTAATAGACAGGGTCGTATTTAGAGCAAATTGTATTATTTAAATTTTCAAAATTTAAAAATCGTTTTGGAAAAAAAAAAATTATAAGGAGATTGTGCTCTATAAGCCATACAGTACCACCGTTTTCGTGATACCGCCTATTGTTGGAACACCCGGTATAAGAAAGTCTTGGTTAATTTAATTGCTTTTAATTGTTTCTGTTTCTAGTTTTTAATTGAATACACACAGTTTTTTATGCATCTGTATTCATTTTTATTCAGTCAAAAGTCCTTGATTGAATTCTATTTAAAATTCAGCGTCAATTTAACATTGTTATGTTCTGAAACTTTTTTTAAATAGGTAACTTCTATTAGGCATTTCTAGAGGGCGCAAGAAGCCAGATTTCAATTTTAAGGGATAATGCGCATCTTTGATATTTGATCGAGGTCACGATGATTTTGGTACAAGTAAAATCACTTCCGGGTGGCCACTTTTAGTGCTGACTTAAGCGTGGCATTGTGATAGAATATAATCCAATTTTATTTATATGGATTGGTTAGTGTTTTATTAATTTATTCTGGAAATTATGATGCAAGAATTTATATTTGCGTTAATTTAAATGTGAGGAAGTCTATCGATTTTTATTTGGATTTATTCGATAAAAAATCATATAGGTCCATTTGATCCTTTTTGTTTAATTCGCTTTTATAAATGGGTTCTTAAAAGGATTCAGTAAAATTCCTCTTTTGAAATTCAAAGTTCCGCGGTGTAGTTTCCGTTGCTTTTGAACGAACTTACTGCGGCAAAAGAAGTCGACGGACAATTCGAGCTGCCTTACTATAGCTAAACATATAATTACAAATTACATCCGCAGAAGCGGATATAATTTGTCAGATACAAATTTGTTAAAGCCAACCTGTGAAATCATTAAAGGGTATAATTGGTAAAGGCATTATAGATATTCGTTCTTTAATGACCTCGTAGTTTTATAAAAATTATTTGATTTAGCGCCAAAGAATGTAACTGATAGAGGTTGTTGTTCCTTAATAACATTCTGAGATCGTACTATACAAGTGCTCAAATAATCAAGTTGAAGGTTGTTGTTGCTTTTGTTAAAAGTAAAAGCTACAAAATCGGTTTATCATATTTCATTAACGTAAAGCACAAATATTTAATATTTTTCAAAATATCCATAATAAAAAATTAAGCTTAATGTTATTCTTTTGGTAAAATCCTACTCTCTTCGGAGTACAATTCGGAAATAAAATTTGAATATATCTAAACACTTGTAATTAAACTTAAACCTAATGTAACTAATTTATTTTTTATCAGTTTATAGGAAAGCTGAACAGATGTTTGCAGGGAAATTAACGCTACAGGGACAAGTCGAGTTGTTATAAATCTTGGTAGAATTAGATAGTAGTTGCAGTAATGCAGTAATTGAATACAGGTACAACCTCCCATCATAGCCATGCTATAATAACTGCGACCTTGGTTAAACGTCAAGCTCGTTGAGTGGGTTAAAAACAAATGCGAGTTATACATTTTATAAACTGTCTAAATTTTACATGTTTTGTCAGATTCAAGTTCTGTAAATTCCGGAAAATAAGTAACGTTTGGGGTTACATAATTTCTGTGTTACGTAAGTACAGCAAATTCTATAAAATTTGTAAATGGCGAAGTTGTTGAAAGTACAGTAAATTCTTTAAATTCTGTAATTCTCATGTTATGTGGTTCTGTAAATTTTACAAAATCTGTGATTTCTGTAAATTATGTACGTTTTATAAATTTTCTAAGTTCTGTAAATTTAGTAAGTCTGGTTGTTTTGCAAATTATATAAGTTGTGTAAGTACTGTAAATTCTGTAATCTTTACAAACTCAAGTTTTGAAACTATTGTAAATTTGTAAGTTCTGAAAAATATGCAACTTATTACGTTTTATAAATGTATTAAATGTACTGTAATTTCTGTAATACCTAATTGTGCATGGGTCTGAGATGTATGGTTAATTATGAGAGTTATAAGACCTCCTAACCGCTACTACTCCTAGACCGCTATGTAACCTAACGTTCAGTAATTTTAACCTGAAAGCTCTAAGGGTTGATACGTGAAATTAATGGAGTGCCCGATACAAGTTATAAATAAGAATATGTATTTACAATTTGCACATTAAAAAATTCACATGTAGCGTATTTCTTAAATCTAAACTTTTATAATTTCTAACATATCTTCAGTGAAATTATTAGAAATTAGATTTTTGGTTTGTGATGTTGCTCTTTTATTTGCTATTCACATTTGCTTATTTTCGACGCGCTGTTTTATTTAATTTAACGTCAGCTGTTTGCTGAAATAATTATAGTCGCTGTGTAATGTCTGGATGTTTTAAATTCCTTACCTAGATTAATGGTTTCGAACTTCGTTATTAAACGATTTTATCTTACTTAGCGCGAATTCTATTTAAAATATAATAAAATAAACTATTAAAGGGTTTATTAAATTATCTTATTTTACAATATTTTCTAACCTAGAATGAATTTAAAGCAATTAAAATAAACTGCATGCTGTAAATTATAAATTGCAAAAATTGTAAAAATTGTTATGTATATTTCGTTATATATTATTGCATTTAATATTATACTACTAAAAAGCAATTTGTTGCCTTAAAATTGTTATTTAAGTAGTGGTAGGTTAAATAAATATAATGAAGATTTCTAATTTATTTATTTATGCGAGCTGTAATTAAAATCTAACATTTCGCCTTTACAAGTTTTTTCAAGTAAAATTTTATCATGATTTTTAAGTGAATTTGTGTAATAAATTTAATTTGGATAGGATGCAACTTCGACCAGGATACCTCAGGTGTGACCTAATGTAACTAATTAATGGCTAATCTCACAGATAACGTTGGGTATAGGCGCAGGTATTTCAAAGATGTAAACAAAACAAAAGCAAGGTGTCTACGAATTTAATCGTTCTTAGTATTTCGTAAATCTTTGCTTGTATCTTTAAATAAATAAAACACAAATAGCAATATATCATTTAATTAGTGAAGTAGATCATGATTTTAAAATATATCACAGAATGATTTGATTAGAAAGACGTTAGTCATCTACAAACTGAACTACTAGAATTAATATTGTAGCAAAATGAATAAATAATAAATTTTAAGATTGTTACCAAGCAGAAATTAACAAATTTGGGGATAGCTGAATAAATGGTAATTCTTGTGTTCAGATGTGTCCAGATGTTATAATAGTGCAGATGAAGACGTAATCACAGGATGGTCTAGATTTTTCGAGCTAAAAATTCAAACGAAATAAATATGTTATCTGAATCTTTAGGACAAAGCGTCTTCCTTGATATAGTCAAAAAGGAGGACTTGTTGTAAATAACAGGCAGCAAAACCCGATCACAGTAATAATAAATTTAAAAAAAAATACTAATTACGTAAAGTGGCATTAGTAAATAACATTAGAGATTAGCGTAATAATTAAACTAAAATATAACACAGTAATGGTATATCATTTTAATCAGTGAATTTATAAAATTTATTTAGAAGCCAAAAGTCACTTACGAATAAAAATTTAGAATAACTAAATTTTTATCTACTTTTTAAGCAGCGGCGATATAAGATTCGGAGGTACTTAATATTTTTGAATTCAAAAAGAATTAGTGCTTGCTGCATAATTAAAACTACTAAAACAATATCTACAAACTGTAAATAATAACAGAATGCACTCATATAAGATAATCGGTAATAGATAACGTGGCCGATACAACAAATTTTAAGACTTGCATACATAAAAATTAGACGTTGCGTTAGCGTAGATATTAAAGGCCAGCGTAGGGCCACAGTTGTTTTATCAATAGATAATAATTAACTAAGCAGCAACCAATTATCAGCAATTAAGAAACTCAACTAGAGTTTAATAATTAAGGGTCGATAATATCTTTCGAACTCAATGCGGTCGTTTAAACTGCCAGCCACCCCCCGCCCATTAAGACCTGCTAGGTTCCTAGAGCAAAAATTAAATTTAGAATTTTTAAAAGAAATGTTTAAGCCGAAAGAATCAATAGGAACCAACATAGAAATTTCGTCTACGCACTATGGTGAGTAAATTTAGGTAAAGTAATTAATAGAAATGTGCAAAGATTTCCTTGCATGAAAATATGAAGCAAATCTTCATATGAACTATATCTAAATATGTCCCCCCGCCCTTCCAATAATATCCATTATATCATTTTAATATTTTTCGCTTACTTTACACGTATATATAATTTAACTTGTTTTATGTTTTTAATAAAGATTCTAAGTAGGAAAATATATTTTATATCAATTTTGTCACATATTGTCCTTTGTTTTGTTAAAAAATTAATCGAGCGGATTATTAATAATCCTTTTTGGTACGATTAGATAATTTTCGTCCACCTTGGAAATGCCTAAGTTTCATAGGCGAAACTTTTAATATAATTAAATAATTTATGGATTAGATTGTGTTTAATTTAAATTTACGTGACCGCAAGCAAAATGAGCGCCAGACGATTTATAGGAACCCTAAAAGAAATGGTTTACTGACGAGTATTAGGAAACCAAAACCGTCACAATCTTCTATATTCGCAACAAATCTAGTTAGTGAGTAATTTGAAGATGTTAAAATAAATAAAAGAATCGTTCAGATATGCGCCTGTCCATTTTAACAAAATAAAAATATTGTGAGCCTATAAGACAATCCTGTATATGAGTTTTAGCTGCCGTAAATACTCCTCGAATATTAGAAGCTCTGATTAGTACTGACTTGACGTTGCTGGGAATTTGGCGCAATCTTTTCGGTCACCGATGTTGATGTTTTTCACTGTGACTATTACTTTATTTCAGTACTATAACAGTACACCCAGGATAGAGGAAGTTAGGAATATTTTAAATGCTGTTTTGAATAGCTGTGCATACTTGAAGCCGATGGTTTCGCTGATCGACGTTTAAGAGACGAAGAAGAAACTATTCTGTGACATGTCCCGTATGAGATTCCAAGGTAGGCAGTCTGCCTTCTGTTTCCGAGGATAATTTAACGCAATTTCGTGATCGTTTCGTGCATGATCAAGGTTGACTCGAATAATTGTTTTGTTTTTCGTTTGATTTGTATTTTATGTTTTGGGATGTTCAAATTTCCTTAATCCTTTTAGCTTCAAGTGTTACGGTTTGTCAAATCTAGAGCTACATCTCTAGTAAGAACTTTTATCGTGTCAACTTTACAATTTTACTTCTTTATCTGTGAAGAAATCATGCGTTTTTTTAATTTATCTTCATTAAAAAATTTACCGACCTCGATCAGGGTTGAACTCTGGTATAGAGGCAAATATTCTAACCACTATACCAAACGAGGTCCCTATAGTGCTTATTATTTTTCACAGACTCTCGATCTCCTACTCAAATATTGTCACTTGGCTTAAAGTTTGTTCAGTATTTGACAAATTTTAAGAAAGCGTAATAAATTGTGTCTAGTAGACAAGGCGTAGATGTACACATGACCTTAGAAAACCTAAATCGTAAAATGTTTGCAAATTTTCGCTAAAAACTTATCACAAACATGCTGTTGACTTACATTCAACTTTGAGATTGTTGTTAATTTTGTTAATGTAATATCGTGCTGCATCACGTACTCTATTCAAATTGTTTTTCTATAAGGAATGATTGTAGCTGTTTCAATGTTAAAAATTCGAAAATATTACTTATAAAGTTATGTACTTAAATTTGTATAAAGTGGCATTTCTGGTCATTGGATTTTAACTAAATTTCATTTTTCTTCGACGTTTAGTTTTAGAGATATATTGTTCACAGTTAATACTCTAAGTACTTCCAGTTACTCCATTTTCCGAAATTTATTAGAGAACCGCTTAGTTCATGTAAAATGGAATTAAGTAGCTAAGAAATAGACTAAGTTAAAACAAATTGTTAGAGTCGATTTTAAGAAAATCGCGAAAAACTAAAAATTCGGAAAATACTTAAAAATAACGAAAATAAAGTAGTACTCCTGGTTATTCGATTTTAACCAATTTCTTGATTTTGCATATAGAGGCAGTTATGAACTAAATCTCAGTTTTCATTTAGCTAGGACTTTTAGTTTCATAGTTACTTTATCCATAGTTAACGGTAGAAGTACTTCCAGCTAAATTTGATAGAAAACCATATTTTTTTCCCTTAATGTACATATAATATACTATTGTACTTTAAACAATGTTTCCAGTAAACAAAAAAAGTGAAATTCCTATACAGGATGAAATTCAGACGATCATCTTAACATATTCGAGATTACAACTTTACCCTGTTCAACTATTTAAAACTGATATCTTGTGTTAATGTTGTACCTACTCCAATTATTACAGGATTGTTTTGAAATGAGTGTACAAATAAAATGTGCAACTGTACGTATTAAAACGACACATTTATGAGAATAACAAATTTCAATAGGACCTGTTTAAAAAATTTTACACATGAATTGCTGACAGTAACATAACCATTACGTTTCAGATATTCAAGAAAAAATGCTCAGTGTAATTCCAGGCACAATAAATTATAGAAATATATCGAATTGCATTCCGTTTATTTATTAAAAAATGTATGCTTAGCCGGCTGCCATAAATAATGATCTAATTTTTATTTGGAAGCGCATTATCTTACAACAGTTAATTTGGGAGCTGTGTTAAAATCATCAAAGAGGTAATGTAATTTATAAACAAATAATTAATAGTAATAAAATTAAAATTTCACACAATAACTTTAAGATGATTTTCGCAAAACTGTAAAGTCATTTATGACCTTTTTAAATCTAAAATGTATTACCGGTCAAGCGTAATACATTTGAAATTATGCACGTAAAGTTGAAAAGGTTCTAATTTATTATTCAGTGTTTCACAAAATTGTACACAAGTATTCCAAAGGGATATTGTATGTTTTTATTTTTTTAAATAAGGCCTTTAATTCAGAAATAATGAAAAGATAGAGCAAATGACTTGTAGAAAATGACCCGCATTTTCCCTTAATAACTAAGTTTTTACCGTTGTTTGATAAATTTTATTTTCATAAAAGCATTGAAAAACTGGATAATAAAACATTGTGTGAAAAAGTACACAACTAAATCTAATTTAATAACCAAAATTGAGCTTTTATCAATTTTAATTGGATTCAATGTTTATTGTTACACGGTGCAATGACGGGAATAAACGTACGTGATTTTATCACAAATTGTGATGAAACTTCTTACTATAAACAATGCATATTAGAAGTTCCCGAAAAGTTTCACACGAATTTTCTAAATTTAGTTGTGCCCAAATTAAAGCTGTTTGATTTTTACTTCTGTTACCTATATGAAAAGTTTAGAAAGTCGTGTTTTCGGTCAAAATTTTTAATGTCTAGTTTTTAGCAGAAATATACGTTTTGAGGTCCCCTAGGTCCGAAAAACATGTTTTTGTGTGTATGTAAATGGCCAGTGGAGCTCGAAAACTAAACATAGAAAAATGGAACTTCATATTTAAGTTTATCACCTTCCTGAGACGTCCTAGTAAGAATGTTGTGAAAAGCGAATGACCGGAAGTGCCACTTTATTCATACGATTGTTCGAGTTTTTGCGATTTTATCGAAAACGGCTGTATCGATTTTTTTAAAACTTACTAAGTTTCTTACGACTATAATGCTCTTATACCCTAACTAATCGATATCTCTGAGAAAATTCGTTAAAGCGAGTTATTAAGAAAATCTCCGGAGTTAAGCAGTGTTTCACCTGGAAAGTTAATTGAATGGGTGACCGTTATAATTATCATTCCCAAAATAACAATTTAATTATTTGTGACCACTATTTGCATGTCTATATACGAAAGAGAATGTTGTGTGTTGTTTCATATCAGATATTTTATTATGATATTATGGCAAAAATTTCTGCAATTATTTTAAAGCAACCCTGTAACTTTTCCGATACCACAATAGTTACTGTTTTTAACGTCCAAAGAAAGTAACCACATACTGAAAACATCTTAAACATTTGTTACAAAGCAAATAAAATTTTGACAAGAAATCGCTTATAGTAGTAGTTCTGCAACATATTCCAAAAATAAAAGGAGAAAATTGAAATAGATACTAATGACAGTATGAAAATTTGGAAATAAACCGTTTCTATTTGAGTGGCGAAGATTTTGTTGCAGTAGACGCTTTTGATGTTTGCTCGTAATGTGGTGGTTTGTTGAAAACATCACAGAAAGAAACGTTTTCTATTATGGGCAAACAATTCAGAAAAAGCATTTTACAGAATTAAATAGAAAAAAATAGTAAAATAAAGAATAGCCTTCACTGCGAACGATAATGTCATTAAGATGAAATTGCCAAACACACAGAAAAATGACATAACAAAGTAGCAATTTTTGTTTTACCTTTTTTGCTATTCATAGCATCTACGTTTTAATTTATTACTGAATCTGGTCGTTAAAATTAGAACGATACGCAGGAAGAAGGCGAAATTTCTCATCTTGACGGAGGTGTGAAAGCCCACTAATTTTTCAGGTGAAATGAAGGGCCCCTAACGTTCGTGCCTCCCTATAAACCTATGTGATTTATGCGGAGCCTGGATAATTCAGTGTTTCTGAGAAGGTGC
>JAHWXV010346159.1:0-11635 GCA_024586415.1 Phrixothrix hirtus
CGGGACTTTTGGCGTACCCTGTATATATATATATATATATATATATATATATATATATATACTTGAATTTCAGATATTCCAATGGATTCTACAATTCAGTGGAATAACATTGTCAGAATTTAATCCGATGCGTACTTATCTACAGGAAACAGGAAGCTCATTTTAAACCTGACCAACTGTAAGCCTTAAAAAATTACCATTTTGTGTGGCACGATGCTATTCCTTAATGTAGAGTAAATGGTGGCGTAACTTCCATAGACAGAAATGACGTTAGATTTAACCATATAAATATTAACGTGCAGGCCAACGCAATTCGAATATTTGCTCCAATAGAAGTTACTCTCTGAAATATTTATTTGCCGGAAGCAAGATGGGATATGCATGACATTTAGAAGATTTTAAGACAGCTTCCCATTCCTTTTGTATTGCTAGGCAATTTTAACGCCCACAGTATTATCGTAGACCTTCTCGAAGATCCGCACCTTATTTTAATAAAGGACATTTTGATTAAATATTTTAATTCCGGCTCAAATGACTACTTTACAGTTGAGCGTACAATCATTTCTGCACCAATTTACAAATTCCTTACTTGGAAAGCCCTAAATGGCCTTAATGGAAGTTATCATTTCCCTACTGTAATAAGTACTGACACTCCCCGTGTGGAGTAGATTTTTGCTCTAATGTGGTTAATGAAGAAAGCCAACCGTACAGTATTTAAATCTTCCTTTGTTGTTCCGGATATACTGACACGAACGTAGAAAATTGTACAAGGAGCTTACTTGATGCAGCAAGAGCAGATGTTCTATATATCATACCTCTATCTCGAAAAATTTCTGTTCCCTGATGGAATGAAAGAATTATATAGATATGTAATTCAAGGCAAAGAAAAGGACATTTAACTGCTACAAAAGGCAGCCTACCTATGGTAGCCTGGTTCAATTTAAGAAGTGTAGAGCCAACGCCCGTCGAGCGATTCCTGAAAATAAACGTAAATCATAGCAGGAATGCGTGTCGGGCATTTCATCCACCACCACGATACAAGAATTCTGGTCGAGAGTGAAATATATTTCTGGACGGAGGAATTTATCACAGATAACACATCTTAGACGAAAGGAAGAAAATTACACACGGGATCCCCTTATTATTTCGGAAATCGTGGCCGATCACTTTCAGAGTACCAGCAGTTCAGATAGTTATCAACTAGAATTTCTCACATCAAAGACGGATAGAGAGATCGCGCTGATCATCAATACCAGTGACAATATGTGTTAAAATTTGCCGTTTACTCTCCATAAACTTGATCTAGCTACTGCTGAAGCGAAATCTTTATCTCCTGGGCCCGACATGATCTCGAATGGAATGTTGAAACACCTAACAATTGAATATAAAATTTATTTATTTAAAGTTTTCAGTACACTTTGAGATGAAAGCTATTATCTAGAGAAGTGTAAGGAAGCAGTTTTCATTCCATTTCCTAAAGCAAGCAAATATTCATCGATACCAGGTAATAGCAGGCCAAGAAGGTTGCATGCATTGTAAAATAATTGAAGTGCATGTTAAATAACCACCTCATATGATTGTTGGAACCTAAACATCTAATCTCAGAACATCAGGAAGGATTTCGGTAGTTTCGACCCACAGCTGGCCATCTTGGCAATCTTGGAAATATAATTCTTACTACCTTACTACCTACTACCTAATTCGTTGTCTTCTTTGACACAGAGACGGAGTACTATCTAATCTGACGGCGTAACATCTTAAAAAAATTATATGACTGGGGAATCCGAGTAAACATTACTTAAATATATTGCTTCGTTTCTTAAAAATCGTAAGTTTAAAATAAGGATTACTTCCACCCTAATTCTGGGAATTTAGTATTTAAGCCATCATGCGATAAAACCCAGTACGTCCACCGTTCTCACATAATAAGCCCCGCTACGAATATCACCTTCGCTTAGACAATACGTATATAAGATGTGTCGAATCCACTAGTTCCCTTGGACTTATATTCGACTCGATATTGACTTTGGAAGAACATCTAAAACAACTTAAAGCTCTGTATACGGGCTTAAAATTTTATTAAAATGTCTAAAACAGAATGGCGTGCAGAACCAAGAGAACTTCTTAAAGTGCATCAATCGATTATCCCCTAGAGGATCGAGTACGGCTGTATCGCATATGGATCAACTGCACGAATTACACTTCGTAATCTTGAGCCGATGCTCTACCAAGGAGCGAGATATGTTCTGGGGGCATTTGCGTCAACACCGATATATAGTTTGTGTTTTGAGTCAAATCTCGCATCTTCACATATATGACGACAGAGGATTACGTTTCTCTACTCGAGTAAAATGAGATCAATGAAGCATCACAAGAACTTCCAAACTTGTTCGACAACGAATGCAATATCAACCGCTATCGTCTTTTGTCTAAACCTATATGTGTTTACCTGAAAGCATTGTTGAATATCATAGGATTTGATTTCCGAGAGCCGATTCCTATAAAGGAATGTGAGATCCCACCATGGGCAATACCAAAAACACATGTTAATACAAAATTAACGGCTCTTACTAAATCGAAGCTCTCATCAGGGGTACTTAAAACAAGGTTCTTACAAATATAAATGGAATTTGAAAGCGCAAGGTAATCCAAACAGATGTGTCCAAGACTTTTAATGGTACTGGAGCACTTTTTGTAGTGGACAATACATGTTACCATTGGTCATTGGCGGTTATCTTGTCAATTTATACCGCAAAATCTTACGCCATATTGCGAGCCCTACACTATTGCAAGTGAGACCGTTCTCATTCTAATTTTGTTATTGCAAGCGACTTATTTAGCGTGTTGAATCATTCAACGTCTAATCCCATCTTACAAATGATACTGGCTAGCACAAAGATTCTTCATGATCTTGGCGAAGCTATTTTTTTTTTTGGATACTGTCATGTAGAAATTCAAGGAAACAATCAAGTGGACAAGGCAACACGCTAGTCAGTAGATAGCGACTCCAGAGATGTATCAATATACAAATACCTAGACATAAAGATAGTTCTCAGAAGTAGAGTGCTAAAAATGTGGCAGAATGAATGGAACCTAATGCCGACTCACGTTTTAGAGAACGCCCTGTATATTTTAAAATTCTTTTATATTATATTTTATATTTCTTTAGTTCAGTGTTAAATTTACACACCAATTTTACCTAATTTCTATTTACTTTAAATTAATTGTACAAATAGGTGATACGCCAATGTATAGCTTAAAAGATACAGAATTATTTATTTAAGCGATGCACGAGTGGTTTAAGAATTTCTAGAAGGTTAGGCTAATAAAAACTAGTTTTATAAGTCCTTATCTCTTAGCCACACACATTTGCAATAGAAATATTTCATTCCCATATATGAGCACAAACTATTCAGTTCTAAATGTCTAAATCAAATATTTTTTATATTTCTGGCCTCGCAGGGTAAGTTAATTAATTTTACTGGTGACACCTTTTGATTTCGTTGTATTTTTCTATTATCAAGCAGTTCAAGATACTAATTCGTACCTGTCTGTTAATTTTCTATCAGTCGAACAATCTTCTAGTGTTTCCTTTAAACGATATGCTGTACCTTGGTGTTAAAGGACGAAACAGTTCCAGTCCAGAATTGAAACGGCTTCCGTCCACAGCAAGTTGATTAAGCTCGTGTTTCTCGTAGAGCTCGTCCACAAACGGTCCGTGTCCATCAACGAAGCCTATACAGGATGCAGGTTATAGCTTTAAATTTTTTTTCTGTACTTATTTCGTATCCCACAAAAACTAAAATGTTTCTACCCTCCATTATTTAATTAAAATCACTATTCAACCAGTTCTTTTACTCGCTACGCTCTACGACGGAACGATTGAAGTAGAAATCTTACATTGCTTCCGATTATACAGAAGTCGAATACACTTGACGACAGATCTATTAGCTGATTTATTCTAATTCAAGAAGCTTTTTTAGGGCGACAGTTTAGCTATCCTGTCGAAACCCATTTTAGTACGATCAGCAGCTATAACTCATTAACGAAATTATTTCTTGCCATGTATTAATATTTTAAATCATTCTAAGATACCTGTCTTATTGTACATTAGTATTCCTATTATGTAGTACACCAATGTGTCAAGTAAATCATAGATTCAGCGCTTCACGCATCACATTAGATTATAATTTTTCTAGATAGAATATAAATACTGTAAAGGTCAATTTTTTGTAGCTAGATAACTTTTTATTCAGTTGTTTATGATACGTATGAATTACGTTTGGGTGATCTCACACAATCGCAACGCGAATCAAATTTAATATTCGCAAGCATGCCCTGATTTGTTCCATTTTTTATTCCCTTATATTATAAGTTACATAAATATATTTAATTATAATTGTTTATGACGACACAGTTGTGTAGCCCATGATTGAGACTATTTTTATGCGTTGGTTGAAGCAAGTTACATAGACATATGTCCAAACTGTACTTTAAAATCTGTTTATCTTTAAATTTCATTCTGTTTTATGCGAAATAAACCGTATCATCTCTATTAAATTATAATTAACTTTTTTTTTGATTATGAATTATTTATTTCAGATATCTATACGAGTGACTTACAAAAGTTCACCTCTATTAGGTTACTTGTAATAAAGATCTTGACTTCGAGCTTCCTAATTAAGCTTTAGTATTAAAACTATTAAGCTCTAACTCCCAATATACCGAGTATTCGATATATACCTAATGTTCAAGCACAGATGGCAATTTATTACGATTGCTTATGTTTGTTCATACATTAAACACGCCTGTTAATTTAGTTATATATTCTTCTCGTCGCCCTGAGTATATAATGAACTATTTTATCAGCAATAGCGCTGCGTAACATCATTTTTCTAGGCAACGAGACGACGTGGCGCCGTTCTTTTTCACAAGCAGATTGCGACGACAATGACCTTGACGTTGGAACTGAGACCTCCGGCTAACAAAAAACCGACCGGACAAAAATTTCATTTCTTTTTGTTAATGCCACAACTTTTAGACACTACATACCAACCGAGCAATCTGGCCAAAAGGCATGTAACAAGCCCTACAATCCTTCCTGAAAACCTAAAAGGATATGACTTTATGAAGATACATCGTATTAGAATGTAACGCAATTACCTCAGTCGCACCAATCCACCAATATGCGATGTGTAACATTCTCATTGCGGTGCATCATATAATTACCGCGTGTCCAGTATATAATAACTTGATACGCTTGTATAACATCGAATAGTTCAAAATATAATTAAATTACTTAAGTGTGCAAATATGTACAACAAAATATGAAGTATAATAATATTATACCTAAGAGAAGAGGACAATGGTTGACGCAACAATTTGAGATAAAAATATGTTCAAGAAGAAAATATCACACTTGCCTGGGCAATAATAATTGTAATAATAATAATAACATGAATAACATATATTATCTAATACTAACATTAAAGTACGGGCCAATGGCCCAGAGAGTCGATGTCCACATTACCAAGAAAAAAAATTATTTGTGTTATTATTATTATTATTACTATTATTGTTATTTCACCCATTAGGTACACCTTGTCGTAGTAGAGGGGCTAGTTACCCTATGAACAGCTATTTGGAGAAGAATCGAGCATACCTCATTGGGGAGAGCTAACTCTGTCAAAAAATCGGGAATCCAAGCTGTTAAGCGATCTGTGCCGAGGGCTGCGTGATCATTAACGAAGAATAATGAATACCGGACGTCCTTCAATAGTAATTATTCTTCATGTGACAAACCGGCCCAACATGGGTGACTTCATTTCCGAGCGTACTCGTGGGAACTCTATGATATTCTGTAAAAATAAAACCGGTTGAAATCAACGCCTAAGATTAACATGACCAATTTAAAATCATTAACACCTGTATCTGTACACAAAGAACTGGTTAGTATACTTATAGTAACCAGTAAATCACCAAGAGAAATAATAACGCGTTCAAGTGATGCGAGGTTATCCAATTCAAGGGACAAACGAAAATTGCCAGAGGACGCTATATCCGATACAAGTGAATACTCGTCATCATCGCAAGTATCAGTTACATCCACTCAAATAGAAAATAAGAATAAGTGGCGGAAGAAGGGTAAGCTAAAGAAGCTCTCTCCGAAGTCATAATTAAATAACAGGTATCAAAAATATAATACCATGGAGTATACGCAACTGCACTATATCACAACTTGGGACTAAAACTACTTGTTAATGAGTTCAATCCCATATGTACTTGTCTGCAAGAGACCCACAATTCAGCTAGGCAGGCATGCACTTTAAAGCATTATTCAGTTATCGGGAAAGACACGAATCCTAAAATTAGAGTGAAAGGAGGCGTAGATGCTAATTTACGGAATGATAAACAATTTGGGCCAATAAATATTAAAAGTAAACTTGATAAAGTTGTATAGTTATCTACAAAGATTTCTGATGTGTTGACAGGATCACTTACGATGTTTCCTTAAGGTCCGAGAATCGGCAAACAAGTTGAGCATCGCACTTTATTACCAACCTCAGTCAAAGGAGTTTCAGGCGTTATAGAGGTGGTCTAATGGTAACACTTTTAACCTCAAGGAATATTTGTTTCTCTTTAGCTTATGATTTTTGAATTTCTATTAAGTTTGCCTGTGTGGGATCCCGCCGGAGCAATTGCAGCAAACCTTTCTTGATTCGGTTAACTTCCTTGCAGTCGTGATTCTATTATAACACTGGGAGACTGTTTGATGTTCTATGAGTTTATGGGACACTATAAGTGGCTTCTTCGATTACACGACTGGCAAGGACGTCAACATCTTGCTTTGGACGATGACAAAGTTATAGTACATGTAATATTTCCGTAAAAAGGAACCAATTGAGCTGCTGAACGCACCAGCGCTTTGGGGCGTCATACCTGACTCGTTGTATGGGCAGAGATATTCTAATAGGGAAATGTATAAGTTCTCTAATGGCATCCATTGCAATTGTAAGGACAGCCTAGGTGTTGCTAGAGGAAGAGAAATGACGCTAAAGTGCCCATATTTCGCTTCAATTCTAGTAGGTTGTCCCGTGTTCATAAATATTAACGCGGTATTCTACAAGATGTTATCTATTTCTTTCCCTCTGACGCAGGTTATCGTGAATCCCCAAATCGCGTCATATGCGTTGAAATTGCATAAAATAAGTATCGAAGGTTGCAGTTGGCGATTAATAGCCAGTAAATCGTTAAGAGTCCATGAGCCATCTGGTAGATACAAATTGCAGATCATGCATATAATAAGAGTTTTCAGAACAAGGGCTATGGCTTGCAAATTTGTATTCAATTCAAGCATTCTCCATGATGTGTTAGACTTAACAAGAAACATAACATCACCATGCGCTCTGTTCCTCTGTAACATGTGAGACACCAGACAATCATAGCCTTACGTCTGAAATTGTGTGATTCTGTACGGTTTACCTCCTATATACAGAGGAGAAAAGGGCCATGTTCCATTAGTAAACGACAAAGATCTGGTACGCGCTGTGACGACTCTGGGTTCGGTCTACTACTCGAATGTCATTTTTGTGATGTCTGCTCGGGTGTAATTTTTGTGTCGGCTTGCTGTCACTTAATATTTTTGCCGGGAAGGTAGGACACAGTCGAAGGTGGATAAGGGTTCTTTGGATCGTCTTATATGACCTATTTAATTCGTTGACTAACTGTGAACAGAATTTATTAACGTACAGGAAAGCCAAGTTGACCAGTTTTTACTTGTTGATTCTACCTGGAAGGTTCTTATTTTGTTATTAGGCCTGAATAACTTTTTGAGTTTACTGTATGCGTTTGTTTTAGGAGTTTTAATTCAGCGTACACTGCAGTATAATTTGATATATTTTTGAAGTATGTGCACTTATTGACTGTTTATTTATTTTTAATCTACTGTTAATGGTCAATTTCAATTAAAACTTGAAAGTTTTAGGTATGGTTACGCTTAACGCTGCAGTTTTTGTTATTGATTAGCTCACTCAGTTCTGTACTTTTATTAATTTTAAGACTTTAAGGCTCTATTTTCATTATTATACCTTGTATTAAATCAATCAAAATGTATTAATTGTGTTTATTATATAAACAAGTAAAAAGAATTACATAGAAGCAGGTTTTCTTACAGCTACTATTTACAGACATATTTATTTACAAGAACGCTAATTTGATGCCTTTTTAAAATATTAATGTTCAGTTTCGCAAACAGCTGATTTGAGGACCAGTTTATCACCTAACAAGTGTACTCTAGGCGTAATGCGCACTCGAGTATGGGAATGAGCTTTTAGACGGCAATTTTTAGTTTAATGCGGATACATTTACCCTTCGTTTTTATTTAATTTTGACGATAGCAAATTCTGTATTTTAGTACGCGGTTTGTTCAGTGCACTGGATGATTCTTAGCGTTTAGTGGGCGTTTGTTTATGCTTGATGAAACTTGTTTGCAACGATTGTTTCGAAGCAAGTACATATCAGAGATGTCATATAAGCGAAAGCTTTTGTACATACCATAGTTAAAAAAAAACAGTGTCATATAGATAGTTTTCTGTACATACCATCGATCAGTCATGTAAATCAATGCGTTAAACAAAGAATTCACTTCGGCATTGTTTATAGCGTGTCGTGTAAAATTGTGTCAAACAATTGGATGGAATCTTTTGTTCCTGATTGAAATTACGAAGCGGTAAGTGTATACAACATTATCTTTTGCAAATTGCGATCGGTTATTAACAATATGAAATTGTTTGTTTTCTCAGGCGAGATTACTCAACTACTCAAAGCAGTAGAATGACTATCTTTGAATTCTTCCGTTTGAAATGCTCGCTTTTATATGTTTTTGACGAGAGACGGGCGGCGATATTAGCTAACTTCAAATTTTCAGTTTTTTGATTTTTCTCGACCTAAAGACTATATTTGTTGCTAACTCGAATTTTGAAGCTAACCACGTCTTAATCGGATCATCCATTCAGCTGTTTTTTAATTTAATTGTTTTTCCGGATTTTTAAAATTTCTAGCATTTTGAATTTAAAATCTTTCAGTTATTTTTACAACATTTCCTTATTTAACTACGAACAGAATACATTTATTTGTTTATAAAAGGTTGGTTTTAAATTGAATGTGTTTAATTATCAATTAATTAATGAAATAAGATTCAGTTTTGTTTGCGTTTTGAGTACGTGTAAAATTGAACTGTTATCAGTCATTCTACGAATTTGTTACCATCTGTCTATCTGGTTTTGACTTGCATTCGGTTTAAATTCCTGGAATGTTACATTTTTAATAACGGTTCTTTTAAGAAATTAGATCTTATTTGTTTAAACAATTTCTAACTATTAACATTGAATTTCCTTTTGTATTATTAAATTTTAGCAAAAGAATATTTTATATATTTGTTAAGATCCATTCTTCTCCAATGGGAAACAAATTAATTCAATATAACTAAATTACTTAAAACCAAGTTTCCCAAACTATCAATTTTTTATTATTTATAATTTACCTACATATGTTTCGGTCACAAATACAGGACCATCCTCAGGGTGTACATTTAAACCAAGTACCAAGAATAAAATTTAATTCATCTAAAATATAGAACTTCAAAAAGCAATATATTATAGATCAAAGTCAAAAGTGTATATTTTATAATTTACATTTGTCTGAAATTTTGCATTTTGGACAGTTTTATACATTTTTAATGCAGTGTTTTTATTTACAATAATTTTTTATAGCAAAATAAAATGCAAATAGTCTTTATCGTTGGCGATGCGTTAAATTAACCGCGCTTTTGACATCTTTATGCTTTGAACTTCCGACAAACTTAATTATCACACTAATTAACACGGCCATAATTAATTTTGAAAGATGGGAACACGTCACAGCGCAACCCTCTAATGTTCCACGGTATGATTTGGTCCATTATCAACAGGTGAAATTTGTTTTCTACGTGACCTTCCTTTTTCCCTGCCTTTCCCACGTAATTGATTTTGACCCAAATGTTGGATTCGGAATCTATTCCTTCCTTTGTAGTCGTTAAAGCGACTCCTCTGTTAAGGAGGAGCTTGAAGTTACGTTTATATTGCGCACTAGCTTTGGTAGAGACGATAGCGGGCGCGGCATAGTCCCAGCTTCTTTCGCTCTCCCTTTTACGCTTATTGGATGTAAAGTTCACTTGTATCGATTCGTTGGAAGCACAAAGCTGAACTGAGCTACTCGGATTGATTGAAATGCTTTGAAAAGGATCGTTCGAAGCATTTCGGATACTGGCAGCAATAATTATTGTCCTAGGAATTGGTATTAACGCTTTGGGTATTTGTTCCACGTCCCACTGAGCTCGCTATGTTTTAGCTGCTTAGCGATACCTGCATAGTTGAACGTACCAGGAGGATGGTAAGTTATTTATTCCACTCTTTTCTTTGCTTTATAGTATGAAAGTTTTTCAGAGGTTTTGATTCCTTGCATGCGCTTTTCTCTGAGAAACACTGGACAATTCTTAGATTTTGTAGAATGGCTGCCATTACAGTTGCTACACGTGATTGTTTCTTCACATGGGGTTTCTTTGTGCAGGTTCTTACAAAATACGCAAATCAGTTCCATTTTGCAGTTAGTGTCTCCATGGCCATATTTTTGGCATCCAAAATATCGAAGCGGTCCAGAGATAAAAGGCCGTATAGTTAGTGAGTAACAGGAAACTTTCACACTTCTTGGAAAATAGGGGTGCTAAACGTGAGAACATGTAAAGGGGAATCACGCGTGCCACGTCAAATGTAGATAATCTAGCGCGTATAGCCTTCACTAGAAGGATCACACTTCGCAGCATAATAAAGAAAAAAATGTCCCGCTGGCCCAAGTGCCGCGCAGGCCAGGGAGTGGGGTGTAGTTACCTGAAGAAAAAAGATGACAGAGGTAACCATCGGGGAAATTATCGAGGTCGACCTGCGCAAGCTTCGCTCCCCGCATTGCTGAAAGAAATCCCGGAATCGGTGCTGACGAGCGTCGGCGGTCCCGAAAGTGGTATGAGCTCGCATAGAGAGCAACCTGATATACCTCACATTTGTAATTCAATAACGCTAGTGTAAGTCTGGAAGTACAAGAGTGAAAACATCGTATGCTGTTTCGGCGTTGTACTTACAGCTACTCGTAAATATTCTGCTTTGCACACCTAGGGTTATGCAGATAAGTATTTGTAAGAACAGTTGTAAATAATCTGAAAGGAAAATCGATTAAGCCGCAAACAGTACATAAGTGAAGATAGAACTACCATTCAATCTACCAATCATGCCATTCCCTTAGTGGGGTAGGCAAAACCCAATAACAAGCCTCCAACTTCGCAACCACTGCATGCACCCACACACCAACCCCTCTCTCTACCACCGCCCTTCATCAAAACTCCCAGCACCCCACAGTACCCACACCAGCCCACTTTTACCTACCATCCTACTATCACTACTATAATCCATTCACCATTTTTCTCCATTCCTTTCTGTCCTTACATATTTCTTTTGCTTCCATTAAATTCATACAACGTTTTTGGCAAGCTCTCCTACACTTTGCGCTCTTTATTCTCTTTCCTTTTACAATTTCTTCAATCATATTC
>JAHWXV010346174.1:0-25217 GCA_024586415.1 Phrixothrix hirtus
ATAATTGACGAAATGTAATAACAGATTATTTAAAAGCTATACTGTTTCAGTTCAAATAAAAAGTATCCCTGTATTATTTTAGAACTTATTTGTTTAAGAAAATCGACACACTTGACGAAAATCCTCTAGTAGTAGAAATAATTGTTGAAACTGAAGTAGTAGCTGTACAACAAGAAATTAAACTTTTTTCCAATAAAACGCTTTTTATTGATCAAATAAAGTTGTCGTTTGGAAGTACTATTTGTGTAATATTAAATAGTACCAGAAATTTTTTTCAAAATGGCTTTTCAAAAAAATAATTGCTTAAACAAGAATTACCATAATTTGATGAAATTTAGGCAACCATAGTGAATGTCAATTTCCCATATACAGTTTAAGATTTTTGCACTCTTAAACAATTTCTGACTGAATATTTTATTTACATATGTATGTGTAATTTTTCTTAGCTATTTTATGTAATTAATTTGATTTTTACATTTTGGTAACGGTTTACATTATAAACATTTATATATTTATTACTAGCATACAGATAATTGATTAAATTGTTGAATAAATTGTCCTTGATTTAATAACACGAAAATTGTTTGTCGCGGTCACCGTTTTAACCGAATTTGGCACTTAACGTAAACGCGCTTTTATCGTCTCATTACAAAAGTTGATTCGCACGTCACAAGATATTTACAAATACCAGAATTGACTTTAAAAACGCGGCGGCGCGTTACAAAATTTTCTAAAACAAAAATTCCGGCTAACGAAGTCAAGGAGCATTTTTGTTAATTAATATTTTGGCTTAGTTGTTCGTTCCTATTTGCTAATGTAGAAATATGTAAATAATACGAGATATCTTAAGTATTTGCATAGTATTTCCAGTATAAATAAGTAAGCATGTAATATGATTTTCAAATATCTGATATGGGACAACACACAACTTCGCTTACCTTACTTTAAATTGTTATTGTTAGCTAAAATAAAATAAAATTTTGTAAATAAAAATAAAGTTAAGTTATTAACATAGATAATTCAGAGTTTTAAGTGAAAAGTAAATATGGAAATACTGTTTATAAATCATTCAAATGATAAAACGGACACTTAGTCAAGATTCTGCGGAAATCTATTTAATTCTGGAGATTTTATCTAGTTATTCAGTTCACGCACGTAAGAAATATAGCAAGTTTAAAGGAAATCGTCAGATTTGTTTTCGAAAAATTGGGAAAAACCTAAAAGTCGAAAGAATAAGACGGTACTTCCGGTTATCCGGTTTAAATCAAAATCTTACTGTGGCATAATAGGAAGATACTAAACTTAAATATGAAACTTCACTTCTTTACGCTTTAGTTTTTGAGTTATTTTGTTCACATATTTACGAACACGCGCACGCATACGTCTACACATAAACCCACATACGCATGCATCTACACACACACACACACACACACACACACACAAACACATACACGCATCCACAAACACACCCATACACATACATCCGGGGCAAACGTTTATGTTATTGCCATATTTCAAATTTTTAAAATATATTTCCACGTACGAAGTGGTAGGATATGTCTATGTCAGTATTCTTATTCTTATCCGCTTCTCTGACATTTTACGAGCTGTATGTGGAATGAAAATATAAAGCAATGTTGATGAATTTATAAAACCGTATTAATTATTTATTACCGTTTATATTTTACAAAATACAATTCCTGATGTACTACAAAGTTCGCATTAACTAGTAGTTGCACAATGTTTAAAATATCCGACAGAGATTTGGATATTATGAATAGTAGCTGTAAGCTTAGCGAATTTACGGTTTATACCGTATTTAAGGTGTTCAACAAAGGGGCTGTCTTCTTCTACCCAACTATGTAGGCACATGTAACAATATCATCTTCTTGAGTATAAAAGAAACCATGGTTGCTAAGTTAATAGGAGACATTGAGCCACGTCAATTTGTGAATGACCATATTCGAAATTCATCGTAGAATGAGTATATTTTATTATCTCAATATACATTCTATAAAAAACAATAATGTTCCTGGATTATATTTTTTTCCCTCCATTTGTTCCCTTCACATTAATTGTGGGCCAATTACACATTACACTCTATGAATGTATAGTGAATTCTAACAAAACATTATTTGGTGTTGACTTGTGATGTTGCGGTTTGATTTGTCGCGATCACGGAGAGAAAATAATTTATATTTCTATTTGCTCGGATAGTTAATCGTGTAGAGTAGGTTCACCGTTCACCGCGTAGGCGGTCGATGGAATAGTCCTTTCGGTTGGCGGTACTCCTGACGGTTTGGAAGATCTTGATCTAAAAGGGATTAAGCTGTATTGTCGCGATTATTTATCCCTATAAATGATAAGGAAATAAACCTTTAGAAAACGTATATTATCATAAAAGAACTGAACAATTATGTGACAAATATTTACAGTATTAATTCTAATTATGATCGGATAAAATAAAAATATATTATTTGTTTACGGTAGATAATGCAATATACATTAGATTTCGCCGGCCCCAACTAGTATAGTGGTTAGCATGTTTGCCTCTACACCCAAGAGACGCGGGTTTAAACTCGATCGAGGTCGGTAAATATTTCAGTTGAGAAAAATTTAAAAAACATGCCTTTTCTCGGATAATGCAGTAAAATCGTAGGTTCCGCGTCACTGTGATGTTTGGTACGTTAAAAATCCCTACTGGTGGTGGAACTCCTTCAGATTCAGCAAAATTCTAGTAGCCATGGTGAAATATAACCGTTTTAGTTCAAGAGGAGGGCCAAGGGACATTCCGAATCCCGAACCCTCAGCCACAAAAAACAAAAATTAGATCTTGAGGTGCACGCCTTGCATTTGCTTTTAATACTCAAGGCAAGGTGTGTTCGGATTAATTATTGATGCATTTCGTAATGAGATTCTGATCTACCCACAGTGGTGATCAGCGGTCGGGAGCGTCATTCAGGGTTAAACCCGGGGCTATGGGTGTCAAATACCTCTAGTGTGAGAGTATGCAACGGTTATTGTATTTAGAAATCCCTGTTACTCTTTCAACTGGGATCTCGATCAGGTGTTTTCTTATATATCAGACGGGAGATTTAAATTCCCGCGTCGTTGTCTACGTGGAATTTAATAATAATAATAATAATAATAATAACGTTTATTGCCTAACAGTTCTGCAAAACTAATAACAGAGCAATTTAAATACAAATATAAAAATAATAATTACAAGAAATAAATTAATACAATATCATGTTAACTATGGCAATAAAAGAAAAAAGAAACAGAGAAATAATAGCATTAATAAACATCGTAATAACTTAAATAAACTACAAACAGAAATAATTGATTCTATACGTCAGATAAAAAATAATCCAGAAGGTGTTTTTTAAACCTACTACAACTTGAGTTAAAAATATCAAGATCCTTAAATTTATTTTGAAAAGTGTACACATTAAATTTATTGGGGCCCTAATTAAAACATTTGTACGAGTTACAAGCGTTTTGACGCTATTATCGGTGGCGGACAGTGTCAATGCACTTTGACTCTTCGTGACATAAGCCACACAAAAATAAAAAGGTAGAAGACGCAGTCGTCGAGGACGTTTCGTTACCCGATCAACGGAAGCGTCGTCAGCGAGCGTCGCGGTGCTTAATAGGCCGTCGATTGAAGTACACTTGGGACCTTCAGTCCAGTCTACAGTGAAGCGCTATCAATAAAATGCAAAGGCGGACAAATGGTCCGTACCACACTACGAGAGGGTGTTCAAATTCGTCGTTTTAAAAGCTGAAACTGAAGTGAAGTTATTTCTCCAGAATTGTTTTATTTACACTTACTTCTGGCAGTTGTATCTTTATTCGATAAATGCAGATTTAGGCTCTGCCATCCTTGTCTTACGTTATTGTAATTATTATGTATGCTTTCTTATGTTTGACAAGAAAGTATTTAATACATTACTTAAAATTGGCTAATATTGTGCAATATATTGTAACATTTAACAATAAGTAATATTAATTTTTATAGGATTCGGTAGTTCACTCAATCTTTCGTTATATGAGCTACCTTTTATGTGACCATTAAATACCTCTTATATTTAATAATTACATATACAATTAACCGATTAATTGCACTCCACGCACTTTTGATACTTAAGTGTTCCTACATTGTCATTTTGTAATACCTTAATTACATTTTTCAGTTATTAACAGAAAAACGCGTAGAACTGTATCAGTTCTTTTAATTGCGTATTTTTGTTATACGTCAACATTCGCGGCTATCGTTATAGACTATCATCCGTCATTATTGTAAAGAAACAAGTTATTTAATATTATATTATCCTTTGTTAATGCAAATGTTGTAGTGGAGAGCCTGTACTATATTATTAAAAACGCGAGAAGAAAAACATCTGAGTGCAACGATGCTTGCATGGAAAAGAAATTTTCAGGATTTCCTTTACTGAGTGAAAAGCTTTTGTTTTTTGAACAAAACTAAAAGCAAGTACGTTAATGTTGGAGTATATCCATAAAAAGATTTTTTCCCTGTTGTGAAGCTAAGTAACTTGCGTAATCAATATGTAATATTTAATGAAAGCAAGTGGAAAATATAAACATCATAATTAATTGTTTTCAAAGTAATGATGGTTTGAGCACTCTATTAAAAAGGGCTTCAAAGATAGAAATTGGTTGCTCAAAAATTATAAAAATTGAGGAAGTGGTGAGTAGCCCGATATATTTAGGATGCATGTCCATTATATAATTGCGTTTATTTCCTTTAATACAACGCATGTTAAACGCAATTTTTATTCACAAATTTAAAGCCTTCTATGATAATTTAATAAAGAGAATTATACAAGTAGATTGATCAGGTGATCAGTTTAAGGAGTTACCAAATGATAGATATCTTGAAGATAAATTTAGCATCGTGTGAACCTTGTAAAAGCGTTTACTCAAGTATAAAACAGAAAAAGAGAAAAATATTACGTAGAATCATTATAACTATAAATTAAAAAAAAGTGGGAAAATTATTATTAAGGGGGGACATATGAATTTAGTTACGATATGGATGTTCTATGCAGAGCATAGCCATACATAAGCACACGACCGTCAAGAGATTAATTCAAAAATTTTTGGCGCTACTGTTTGATACTGAACACGAAGCTGTTTATAGATTTTTCGATATTCGATGGGATTGTGTGCAAAATATAGAACAGGACAATGGATGTGTTAAAAATATCGTAAGGGTGAAATCTACGATCATTTTTTATACGCTAATTTTATAGTACTAACTTAGAAGGGTTTACTCATCAACTAACTCCATATTTTTCCGATGCAGAAGGTGATGAGAGAACGAAGGCATAACAGGGGATAGCACTGAAGAAACGGCGGAATACAGCAATACTAGTGAAAGTAAAAATTAATTGCATTATGGTAGCGTGGTCATGAGCTTTTCAAAATATTAAGCAATAAGTATGTGTTATAATTTGTAGAATTTATAAGCACATTACTATGTAGTAGAAAAATAAACTTTATAATACTTAACCTATAATTTTATTAAAATGTCTCCTGCGTTACATATTTATTAAACAAATAAAAAACATTAGCTATTTCAAGTACTGATTTAGAAACGAATTTCTTTATGTACTTTGCCTTTTCTCCACTTTTGGCGCAAATCTCCTCTGCATCTTTATTCAAACGTTGAATTATGGTTGTCAATACTGGAGGGAATCCTTGATGCCAGTTAATATAGTGATGGTTATGCATTAACTATACCGCCTAATTTCTCAATTCTGTATCCAAAATGAAAATATCCAATATAGCGGTTTAAATAGATATGTGAAACTGAAGAATCATTGTAAACTGCTAGTTCCTTAGGGCTTAAAGTAGCTTTAGACGTTTTAAAGCTTTATAAGTCAACTAATTAAAAATCACGATGCTTGTTAATTCACTAGAACGTATGATTAGCACAGTGCTTTGTTGGATGGTGATATAAAAGGTAACTAATTGCAGGTTCCTCAAGATCAAGGAAAACGAATGTAATGGTATAATTACTTGAACACAACAATGGCTTACGCTTCAAAAGCATTTATTTGTATACAAAATAAATACATCAAACTACGTACGCGTACCTAAAACAACTTTTGAAAGCAATCAAGGGGATTGAATATTTCGAATACGACAACGACGTGCGTATACTAGGATCAAACGATACAAAAGAACATTCATCATTATATCAGATGTTATGGTGTAACATTTCCAGCAGAACATGTTAAAGTGTAAAAGCGACGCAGAATCCGATTTGCTACAAATACGCGCGTCTTACGTTTCTGCAAAATTACCTGAAGATTAGTTTGATAACATATTGTAAAAGACAATAAGAAGTGAATGATCGCGAAGTAATTTCAAATAAGTACTGTTTATTAAACCGAGTGTATATAAAATATTAATTGTAAAACTTAGACATGACGAAATATTATGCAACAACCAAAATATCAAAAACCGTTCAAATATAAACAAGAAATCGCCACCGAAATAAATAGCTAATATAAATCAATTTTAAAAACCGTACGTAATTAACTAAAGAATATTAATTGGAATTGCGCAATATTTCGAAACGAATGAATTGTTAATCAAAGCATATAAGTGATTCGCTTATCAATAAATGTAAGACCGAATAACCACTATCAGAAACTTTCGAGGAACAGAGAGCGGTATAATCAAATTCTGTATAAAAGAACTAAGCTTTCATCGGAAAGGAGACTTCTTGTGAGCCCGCACTCGAAATAACACCGAGACTTCTCGCGAAGCCGCGACCGAGCTAGCACCGAGAGCTCTAGTATTCCCGTGCTCGAGTTGATATGAAAGCCGGGATAATTTTATTGTATTCAAAAGCGTTTTGTTAATCGCAAAGAACGCAAACCATCCGCTTCAATTTAATCATATTGTAACCGTTGTTGCAGAATTTGAAACTGCAAAATTAGTTCAGACATCCGCAAGAGCGAAGAACCCCTGTTAATTACCAGATCCCTTATAACTTATTGTCGAAAGCATCTGTGTTGTCTTTGTAGCGGGAAGTTATTGACAATAGCGCTTAACTAGAACGCTCGCATCCCCAAGTTGATTTTGTAGTGGATGTACAAGCGTCGCTAGAACCTAAAACCGACGCTACCGAGCTAGTTCGACGTCAACAACGCCTTTTTGATACTTTCTCCCATTGAATACCATTTGTCGCGAACGGGTTAAAGAAGTATTGTCCGAACTGAAGAAATCATATTACGAACGTTGCACGCACGCGAGTGATGTGACCACGTTCGCACCTGGAAAGATACTAAACTTGTTTAATAAAACTACATAAGTAACAGCCGAATATCAAAGTTCGGCCGGAAGAGTACGCTTTCTTGCGAAGCTACAAAGCGACGTTCCGCGTCTACTAAAATTAACTTTACACTTATTAATTATTTGTTCTTCTAAATATGTATAAAACATCCGAAAACATTAATTTAAGTTATAATTTTTATTACTGTGAATAAAATTTCTTTTGAAGGTTTTATATATCTTGTTATTTCCGCCGAACGTAATTATTAAATACCCAATTGTAAAAAGATTGTTTCGCATAAGAAATCGCGACCTCTTTTGAGGGTCTCTCCGTTTTAATACCTGACTTTCTCAAATTTAGGATAGCCGATTACGCACCGCTACTAGGGAGAACTCCAGCGACGACTGAAACCTGCTACCAAACCAAATCCAACCAGCCCAAAACCGACGAACATTCCCAGCTGCTAAAATGCAAATAATTTTTCGCGATGCCATGATTGAAAGACCCGCTTTGAACCGTTACAATGGCATGTGAAAAACAAACTGTAATGCGAGATTATTTTTGTTTTGACTGATATAAAAACACCTACTCCTATAACATATCTATTCCTAAATAACTTGTAATGGACAATGTAAACTTACTGATCATTTTCAAACAAGATAACACAACACTGAAACATATACAAGGCGTGTTGGCAAACTAATCTCCGTTATTGCATAGAGCTGTGGGAGCGCCACAGTTGCTGCATTGGCGCATTCTGTTGCTCAGTAGGCTTCAATGTGTGGAACTGGTAGCATCGCATTGCCGTGCATTAGTTATAAAATGAGTTCCGCAATAGAAAATCCCGCCAAATGCGAGGTGCATGGTGTGATAAGATTTATTTGTGCAAAAAACCCGTAAGCAGCAAATATTTATCATGAATTTTATGCTATATACGGTCTAAACTGTAGGAGTGAAGGTGTTGTTCATCAGTAAGTCCGATTTTTTAAAAGTGCAAGAACAAAAATTTACGATGAATAGCGAAATAGCAGGCTCACTGTAGTCAGCGACGGTCTCATAAAGAAAATTGGTCGCCAAGTTCGTGAAAACCGTCGATTAATTGATCTCAAAACTTTCTGAACGATTCCCGTAAACTTCTCAGGCTGTTTTGTAGGAGTTAGTCACTTAAAACTTACGCTACCGGAAGTTATGTGCTCGGTAGGTACTGAAACTGCTTGCTGAGAGTCACAAAACTAAAGGGATAGGCTCTGATTTAGACTTTCTTTCACGGTGCAACGCGGAAGGAGAAGTATTTGTGAACAGAATTGTGACTGGGGTCAAGACTTGGATAGCCTATGTGAACGCTGAAACAAAACGGCACTCAGTAGCATGGAGTCATACCGCTTCGCCAAACTGAAGAAAGTTCGTCGAATTTTGTCAGCGAACGAGGTTTTGGCCACAGTCTTTTGGGAGGCTAAAGGAGTTTTACTTGCCGAATTTATGGAGCGTGGTGCAACGATCACTTCTGAAGTCTACTGTGAGACTTTTAAATAACCGAGACGAGCTATTGAAAACAAAAGTAGCGGTATGCTGAAGTCCAGTGTTGTATTTTCGCATCACAACGCTCGTATTCATGGTCCTTGGCTAACTCAAAACCTGGGATAATCTTCCCTATGCGGTTTGGTTCCGAGTGATTTTCTTCTGTTCACTTATATGACGAAATTACAGGAATACCAGCACTTTGATGACGATCAAGAACTTGAAAATGCTATGACAGATTGGCTACGTTACTAGGTATTTTATGAAGAGAGAAAGTTTGGAAATTGTTGAAATGCTATGACAAGTGCTTGAACTGACATTGACCTTTAAAAAACATCCTGTATAATAAGCTTTTAACTGAACCCCTGCACAGTTTTAGATTGCGCGACAGGTAATTCTCTACCGTTCTTAATTAATTTTTAAGGTCGTGAAGCAGTCGTCATTATAGATCATTTATTTAAAGTGCAGATTCAGCGTTGAATTTAGGTAACCTTAAATATAAGAATCAGCACTTTCTTATCTATGTCAAATTAGCACGTCGGGGCTCTTATTGTTAGGATAATCACCAACCGTAAGCGTCGTTTCTCTGAAACGAAATATAAGGTGGAGTTACAATTAATCCATCCTTTTATCTAGCTTTAATGAACTTTTTCAGTCAGCTGTAATGGTGTTAATGTAAATTCATTTCCAGCATTTAAATCATTATTGTGAAGTCACTTCTGCTGTGTAATGCTAAATCAGAGTATTCAATTTTAATAGTTTTGAGAAAATTCAATTTCTATAAAACCTTACATTAAAATGTATTG
Source organism: Phrixothrix hirtus (assembly GCA_024586415.1). Classification (NCBI taxonomy): domain Eukaryota; kingdom Metazoa; phylum Arthropoda; class Insecta; order Coleoptera; family Phengodidae; genus Phrixothrix; species Phrixothrix hirtus. Next base: position 9,637 of record JAHWXV010346174.1, read on the forward strand.
AATTACTAGTTTTCACCACGCTATGTCCGTTTCTAACTTATATAACAACCATATACAAGTTATTTATACGTATATATAGATCACGTTGAGTACTTCTTAAATTTGGACACAACATTAAAACTTAATAACTTAAGTTTCTATGTTTTATTTTTGAAGTAATGTAATTATCTATTTGTAATAAATACGAATTTTTGAGTAAATAATCGTAAATTGTTCAAATTAGTTTTAATCAGCAAGTAAGTGGTCGATGTTTTGTGAAATTAAAATATCCTGCTTTCAATATTTACCTTTCTCTTTCTGTCATAGGCTGATGATATTTGTAAGTCTTAGATTTAATAACTAAGACCTTAGCTAACCACAGTAATCAGAGATTAAGTACCTTTTAAATTTACACTTTTACCATTGTGTGGTTTACCAATTTGAACAATACACCGTTTTGTTTAATGTTATTAAATCTTTTATTTGAACCACAGTGTAAACGTATTATTTTACTATTTTAGCAGTGATAATTTTATCAATTATATTGTAACATTAAATTTTCCATATAAATAACCAAAATTGTAATTTCAGGTGTTTGCTACTGATTTTAGTGGTAGATTATTTCAGAGGCGTACCAGTAATCAAAAATTACGTCCTGTAAGTACTTAAGCATTTCCATCTTTAGTTTCTGATTTTGAGCGTAGTCTGAAATCAATGGCGCATATACTTTGATTGCTACCAAAATTGAGTTAAGTGGATAATTAAATAGGGCGTTTTTTGATAACTGGCTGCAATTAAATTATTCTCTGTGTTTATCCTGAATTTATATCGTAATATTCTTTGATCCAGTAATAATTCATTGGATACAGAAAATAACTGCCTGTAAAAGTGTAAAGGAGTTTAATATTTTTATAAAACATTTTTGGATATATGTTTAATTTATTTTTTTACCTATTCGCTCTCATTAACGTGCTGGGTAAAATTCGCTCATCTGTATAAGCGAGTAAGTAACTATGAGGGGAGTATAGATTTACTGCGGACTTTTCAGTTTTTGGTCTCTTAATAAAGAGCTACCGCAACATTTTTATGTAATAATTAAAACACCTACGTACTGAAGTAATATTCCAAGGTTTTCTTTTGTTTGCATAAATAATGACAGTTGTGTTAATCATGGCGTTGGGTAACGGATTGCAAAGCGTATTATCATTAAGTTTTCATGCGAAGAAGATGAAAATGCTGTTAATATTTTTCGTCGATTTCGGGCACAATTTGGAGAAGAATGTTTTTCACGTACTTAGATATTTAAATCATGTATCTCCTTCAAGAGCGGCCGTACACATATAGCAAACGCTCTTTATGCTTCAAAACCGCGTACTGCAGTAAACCAATTGAGTATCGGATGAGTTGATGAGCTTATTTGAACAAATAAACGAACAGAGACAGAAACGAATTGTTCTAAGGAATATCTCCGACGTTTTCAAAGTGAAGTAGACGATTTCTTGGCACGTTTCACAACAGGCGGTGAGTCCAGGATTCACCACTACATCTCAGAAAGTAAGCAGAATAGTATGGAATGACGTGACTCAAGTTTTTCGCCACCCAAAAAGTTAAAATTTCAACCATAGGCAGGAAAAGTGATGGCGACATGTTCTGGGACATTCAAGGTCTAATTTTTATGGATTTTTAAAAGAACGGAGAAAAATAAATATATAATGCTACATTCAACTATTCCTGCTAGTAAAAGAAGCTAGGTAAAGGCGCAATTCTTTCACAAGGTAACGGTCGTCTGCATACTGCCCGTTTGATTCAAAATATGCTCTTCAAATTGCCATTGGAGTTGTTACTTCATGCTCCTTGCAGACCCAACTTGTTGCCTTACGATTATCATTATTTGGATCACCTAAGAAGTACTTATAGGTTAGAAATTTGCATGAAATGAGCAGGTGATAGAAGCGGCGCAAACTTGGCTAGGCACGCAACCGAAAACTTCAACTGGAATTCGCACATTGCCCAAGAGGTGGAATAAATGTATTTTGAAGGGAGAGCATTATTTTAATAAATAATTTGTATTTCATTAATTTTATTTTCTTGTAACTGTTGCTATATCAAAAGGACCAGAACAAATTTAAGTTTACCTAGTAACTATTGAGCAATTTATATGCAGCCTGCACAAAATACAAGCTCAATACTTAGCTTTGGCGAAGTCTTTTTTATTTATAATTTACTATCAATTGCCGAATTTTTACTTAATTATGGGAGTAATATTTTTTACGGGAAACATTAAGAACTAGTATAAATATTTTAATAAACTGCATTATGGAGAGCGGGGTGTGTACTCTATTGGTTTTACAACCATGTTTTGTGTATTATCAAAATTTTTTCTAACACTTTGAATTCTAAAATTTATACAAGAAAGGTTTGCCAATTTAATTTCAAAAATGTCTTACATATTTAAAATAAACAATTTTTGTTGAAAATATATCTAAATTAACGAGTTCAAACACATTAATTTAAATAGGCCTTTGATACCTTCTGCACTGATTTCTTTTATATTGAGATTCTCCATTCTCTTCTCTTGTTCTAAACAATTTACTCTATTTTTCAATACTTTTACCTCATATTTAAAGCTTTTATTGTCTTCCAAATTAATCGAAAACTGTTGCCTTTTTTTGTAAAAATGTCCAAAAATCCTAGGTTTATGGTAAAAACTGTGAGGAAATGGATGAAAACGGTTACATGCCCCCGCCTAAAATGGGTACCCAGGATTTTAATAATCAAATCTTAACCTATGCATATTGTTCAACATGAAAATCTAATTAATTGACCACATTTTTGTTTATTGTTTATTGACTATTCTTCGAATAATATTAAAAGAACGTATTACATTTGAACATCTTTTAGGGAAATCATTACACAGAATTTTTGACTTATTTTTATGAGTACTATCAACACCGACTCGAATACAAAGCAAATGTATGATTTTGTGACGTCATCAATTCGAGTCATCGGTAAACCGTAATCCGCACAATAAAGGTTAACTAATTTTAAAAATCACCATTATTTGTAAATTTTCTTTGTTTGTATTTATTGTTAAGTTTTTTATAGGTAACTAATTTATAACGTACATGCACATGTATTTAGTGACGTATGTTGGATAAAAGGGGGAAACAAGCATTAATTAGATTAATTTAACAAAATCCTATGAATTTTTAAATCAAAGTATACAATGTTACCTACTTATTCAAAACATATTTATATAAATTTGCCGTTAACATTGAACTTATAACATAGAGCTGCAAACTTTTTTTAAACTAATGTAAACAATTTACAACTACTGGATATGTATGTATTTGTATTTTTATTAGTGATAAATTCTCAGCGCGTAAATAAGTACCTATGCCTATAGAAAAATAGCTTTTAAGAAAAAAAATCATTCCTAAAAAACCTTTATTATGTTATTTACATTAAATATGTTACGTTACAATTAATTATAATACCTAATCCTAAGAGGGATGGTACACATTTGAATGTGGCAAATAAGGGCTACATTTTCCCGTTGCAGTTTCTGTTTTAGTAAACTGGCCGATTATTCAACTAATTTTAAAGGTAATTGTATTTGAGGCCAATTAGTAAATTTACCTAAAGCAGAAACCGCCACTAATTTTGTTTGCAATTTTAAGTAGTTATTAGGTTAATTTAGTTTATATTTGGTTAATAAATAAACTCTGTTGGGAGACTACAAAACAAGTCTTTTTATTTAATTAGTAAATGTTATAGAATATGGCAAAATTCAATTTTTAGATTATAAAGCAATCCGGCTAGTTTAATAAATTCGTGTCTAGAAACTAGATAATAGGCAATTTAAAGCAAATATTTTATTTCTAAATATGTGTATTAGAAGAATTGTAATTTAAACATTCAAAAAGAATTTAGAAATATTTCTAATGAACTGTCACTAATCTCAGAATAAACTTTATGTTTAGGTAACTTGTATTGGTCATGGTGCCCGAGTGTGTCCGTACATTACGTATACTTCCTAGTAGTCGTGGCACGGGCAACTACGTGCTGATTTGCAGAGTAACCCTTCATGATAGGGAGCTTAGTCTATATAGAATAGCGTTAGGGATACCTGGGATAATACTGAGATTGCTGCTGCGCTTTTAGCACGTAGGCTAAATACGTCAACACTGACTGGTATGGTATAGATTCCGTAAGTAGGGAATGCTAGGGTACGATCTAGGCTAGCAACCAGGTCTACCTTTAAGAATATTGCTAAAAGAACCAAAGCCAAGCCTCGGACAATCAAAGCCATGGTAGGCGGCTGAGATTGAACAAAATTGGCCCACCTTGGAATAAACGCGAGAACATGGAACGGAAAGTGGGAACGTGGAACTTAAGAGGTATGTATGGAAAGGAATACGAGATTTTGAGTAAAATGAGACAGCGAAGGCTAGATGTGCTATGTGTGAGTGAAACTAAGTGGAAGGGGAAAGAAATGATAGAGATGGATGAGGGAAGCCTAGGTTTCTGGTCTAAAGTAGAGAGTTGGACGCATGGTTCAAAGGGAGTGGGATTGATTTTGAACAAATTTGCTGAAGCGCATGTAAGGGAGTATGAACTGGTGTTTCCCCGGCTACTCTGGGTTCGAATGAAGATAGGTATTAGAAAAGTAATGGTTGTAGCGTGTTATGCTTAGGTGAATGGTGATAACCAGGATGAATGTGAAACCTTTTGGATAGAGTTAGAAAGGGTGCTTAATGCATGTCACGTGAATGCTAGAGTGATTTTATTTGGTGACTTGAGTGGATAGGTGGCAGTAAGAAGAGAAAACATAGATCGTGTAATAGGCCCTTACGGGGATCCCAGAATGAATAAGAATGGGAAATGGGCTATGCTTGGAAAAGGGTTTGTATCGAATACGGGTTTAAACATAAGGATATCCATTTGTATACGTGGCAAAGAGGAGAGTCTAGAAGGATGATTTATTTAATCGTTTATGATGAGAGGTTACGTGAATTGGTAAAGAACACACGAGTGATGAGATGTTCTAAATGTGGGACGGATCATTTTCTGGTAATGTCAAGGATTGAGCTTGGTAGAAAGTGGATATGTAAGAAGAAATTAGTTGTAAGATGGACTAGAGTAAAAGTGGAAAGTTTGCAGGAGGAGAATGTGAGAGAGGAATACGTATACAAAACTGAATCTGAATCCGAATCTGAATGGAAGTATGAAATTGAAAAGGGTTGCATCAAATGTGCATGGAAGATGATGAAAAGCATCGTGATAGAGTGTGAAACTAAAGTATGTGGAGTGAGAACGATTTGAAAGTCAAAAGAACGCATGGTGGAATAATGCAGTGAAAGATGCAGTAAACGAGAAGAAAGAAATATATAAGAGAATGATTGGCACCAAAGATGAGAAGAACAGAGTGTATCTACTGAGAGCGTATCGGATTAAAAACAAGCGTGCAAAGGAAGCTGTGAAGGAAAGTAAAGAGCGTCTGAGGGTGAAGGAGGGAGTAAGAATGCAGAATGATTTTGACGGTAATAAAAAATTATTTTGGAAGTGAGTAAGGAATGCAAAGCAGGGTGTAAAGAACCGAGTAAACGGAACACGGAATAGCGAGAATGAAATGGAGTGGGATGAAAGTAAAGTGATACTGCGTTGGAAAGAATATTTCAAAGAGCTGTATGGCACAGGAATACTGGGATAAGTGTGAATGTGGGAAATGCTGGAATAAATAAAATCAAAGAGAGCCATAAGAGTTTAGGCGTGGAAGAAGTACGAAATGCAATAAAAAGGATTAAAACTGGGAAGGCTGCTGGAGGAGATGAAGTTACAAACGAAATGCTAAAGTATGGCGGTATGCGACTAGGTGAATGGTTGTGCGAGCTATTTAATGCTTGTGTTCAATTAGCAAGAGTGCCAGAGAACAAGAACAAAGGTCATGGTGGTAGATTTGAATGCAAGGACTATGGAGCTATAAGTTCATTAAGTGTAGCTGGGAAGGTGTTTGGTAGAATTATAATTGACAGAGTTCGCATAAATACTGAAAGGAAGATATGGGATGTACAGGGTGTGTAGATCAAATGTTTAGTTTGTAGCAAATGGCCGAGAAGTGTTTGCATGTTAATGAGAAAATGTATGCACATTTGTGGATTTAAAGAAAGCGAATGATAGTGTGAGTAGATGCAAGTTATGGGTAACTCTGACGGAGTATGGTGTACAGGGAGAACTACTGAATGCAATAAAAACAATGTATGATGGAAGCAGAGCGTGTGTTAGAGTGAACGGTATGAAATTGAGCAAGGTGTGAGCCAAGGACGTGTGATGTCTCCTTGGTTGTTTAATATATTTATGGATAAATGCTTGAGAAGTGCATGCGAGGAGTTGAGGCGATAAAGATGTAAAAGTGTTGAGGTATGCAGATGATGCAGTACTAGTAACTAAAAGTATGAGCCAAATGCAACGAATGTTGAATAAATTTATAGAAGTGAGTGAAAGAATTGATTTGAAAATCAATAGTGGCAAAACAAAAGCAAAGGTTTGGAATAGGAAAGGTGAAAAGGAAATATGTCAGTTGATGTTGGGTAGCGAATAATTGAACACGTGGATGAATTTGCTTACCTTGTCAGAATGTTTGCGAATTATGGGCGAGTAGACAATGAAATTGAAAACAGACTGAATGCAGGCAGGAGAATAATTGGTAGCATATGGTCAGTAACCAAGAGTAAACAGTTAAGTATGGAAGCAAAGAAGGCTGTGTACAATAGTGTATTTGTTCTAACTATTTTATATGGCAGTGAGACTTGGGTATGTCAGAAGAAGCATAACGCCGTGAGTATGAGGTACCTAAGAGCTGCATGTGGCAAAACGAGACGTGACAGAGTAAGGAATGAATGGGTGATGGATGCGTACCAGGTGAAGAAGGCAGTGCCTGAACTATACGAAAGAAGTGCGTTAAGATAGTTTGGACATGTGGAGCAAATGAGTAATAAACGCTTAACAAAGAATATATGAGGCAGGTATGAATGAAAAATTAGGTAGGGATAGTCCGATAAAGAGTTGGCTGATTATGATTGAATAAATTGTAAAAGGAAAGAGAATAGAAAGCGCAAAGAATAGGAGAGCTTGCCAAAAACCTTGTATGAATTTAATGGAAGCAAAAGAATTGTGTAAGGACAGAAAGAAATGGAAAAGAATAGTGAATGGGCGTTAATTGGGAGTTATGGTGAAGGATGGTGGCAGTGAGACGGGGTTGGTGCATGGGTGCATGCAGTGGTCGAGAAGGTGGAGGCTTGATACTGAGTTTTGCCTACCCCGTTAATGGAATGGCATGATTGGTAGTGGTAGTAGTATTTGTTATATGTAATCATAATTATCTATTGTATATACATACTTACATTTAGTTAGGTAAGTATACACTTTAATATAAGATTTAAATTTGTATTCTATTAATAATTTCCAAAGTAATTTCACTTCACTTATGACAAACGAACTTGACAGATTGGATGACGTGACGTCACGTTGAATATATGGATTTCTATTCGATATAGAAGTTTGGGACCCTATTATCAAAAAAATCCTTTATGAATAGGAGTTATTCGTCCTTCGTAAAGCGTTCTAAATATTCGGGATAGAATATAATTAAACTCACTGCTTTAGTATTTAATATAAAAATAGTTGTACAATATCTACTTTAAACATGACCTAATATCTTATAGTGTAAGGCTGGAGTTTAAATAGTTTCTAATAAAAACGCAGAAACGTTATTTTTAACCTTCTTTACAACATACATTTTTGCAAAGAAATTATTATAAATTAGAGGATATTTACGGCAGTTTTAATTTTCTTAGAACTCACCTTTAAAATAAGACATGAGAATCGAAAATATTCAATATTTACCAGTGATGAAGTGTGTTATTGTTTCATACACATCAGAGCACTGCTTAGCACTAGTTTTAAAGGATATTTTCACCTTATAAAATAGCGTAAGGGTTGATAAAAAACATACCCAAAAATTCATCAAAATTGAATGAATACACCTCCCTGTGTTTCCTTGGGAGTATCATTTTCGTCTGAGTTTTCAATGTTCTCCTTTTATATGGTGTTGATATGACATCATCGCTATCATAGTTTTTTCAGCGCTTAGTTAGCTCACTCCGTCACTTTTAATAACAATAAGTTTTAAATCGATCTTCTCGTTTTCATATTTTCACTATATTTTTAGCTCAGGGATTAGCTTTATAGCTACACGGCATATTTTTGTTATTCGCCTCATTTTCCAAAAAATTCTACACCAACGAACTGAAAATGTATTTTGGAACTTCTTTTCAAACAAAGTAATTTGAAATGTTTGTAAAACCTTCTTCAGATATACACATGAATGCTTTTTATGAATATTTAGCGTCTATTCAATTACATTCATAAGCGTCATACTAAACTTTTTGTCTACAAAATAAACTTATTACGTTTTTACGAATTCGCCTGACTAAATTATTACTCGATCTTTATATTATATACAGAGTGACTTCGAAATAGTATGACAAATTTCAACCCTTAAACATGGGGGTAGTTCTAAATCAAGAAAAAAAATCTTTTGAAAAAATATTCCATGACGCTTCCAAAAAACGTGTCATTGTAAAACACAACAAATAAGCAATAAAAATATGACGCACCATCATACCTTCTCTACACATTCAATTTTCAAGTCATTGTACAATTATTTGTCTAGATTAAAATGTACAGAATCGGTGATATTCATTTTTACCTTAGATTCATTTAGGTTTTCATATGTTCTTCGATATTGCGATTTTTATTTATGGGGCCATGTGAAATAATTAGTTTATGTATTTCCTAAGAATAATTCACAAAGCGTTTACTTAATGCTGCATAAATGTTTCGCAAAAATCCTAAAATTATCCGCTAAATGGGGACACAACCATGTATTGATAGTGTGTGGTGAATATTTTGAACACGTCCTTTAAAAGTAAGCTAAAAGTTCGGTAGTTCTCAGTGTACAATAAAATTTCACGGAATATTTGCGAAGAATCTTTTTAAAGCAAAACGAGAAAAATTAAAATACCAACTCTAACGGAATGAAGCTAACAGCACAACTAAGGCGTCCAACAAAAAGTTTCAAATTTCCTTGTCCTTTTTAATTATGTACAAAATTAACATTTTTCGTATCAAAACAAAACATGGAGTGAATATTTATTTTCTATGATAAATAAGACAATAAACATCATATATTAAAAAACTTTTAATACCGTATTTTAATGTAATAATCCTAAAATTTTACGTAAAATAATATTATCAATTTTATCAATTTTATCATTTTTTAAATAAGCCTCTTAACTCGTAATTTTGTTAATTTAGATATTTTCTGCCCTATTTAGTTCGAATTAGCGAAGCTTTACTACATTGATCATTTTATAAATTAGAATAATTAATTAAAATTACAATAAAATATTTACGTTGGGATCTGAAATGTGATACATGTGACAAATATAGTTCAAGGTTTTTAATTTAGTTTTCATAATACATGTTCGCCGAGTTTTTTCTCTTCTGGCCATGGGTAAATCTTACGATTCAATAATAATATTAATTTTGAACTTTACTGAAAAATTGCAAAGGAGGCGCCTTAAATTTATTTTACTTAGTTTGATATTTTGCCATTCTTTCTTATAAATATCTAGTTATAGCCAGTTGTGTTATTGTACGAGTTTGTAATTAAATATTTAGCTTTTGGGTATGCAAAGCTAACAATCAATAAAAGTGGGTCATAGGTTTGTATTGAAAAACCAGTTCATAGGAAATATTCAATTACAATTCCTATAACTTGATACTTAGTAAACAAATATATTCCAAAATATTATATAATGTACCAATTTGACTTGTTATTGGTTCTTTAAAAAATGGACAGTTCTCTTTTTTCCAAAAAGTTCATTATGTTTTTAATCGATATCGGTAGTTAGCAACAGCAACAGCAACAGCAAAGTCAACCTATTGCCTTACGTAACTTGCAGAAACGAATTGAGATACATTAGGCTATAGCGTGTGCCTAAAAATGCAATGTTGTTAGCTTTACTTACACCTGAGCAATTCTTGATTTTCATTGTTGTGATTCGTCCCAGTTTACAAGATACATTTTGACGACATTTGTAGGTAAATAATTAGCCTCAGTATTATTTTTATTAAAAAGATATGTTATTTCATTTTGCAGACTGTAACATTTAAATTAATGACATAGTATTTAACAGCTTTATTAATAATTATTTTTACAAATATCAGATCTTATTAAATTAATCACTTTAAATACATACACATAATACTTGTTATTAAAAGTCAATTATATTCATATTTTGAGGATGTCATAAAATTCTGAAATGTATTACTTATTCGACTAAGAAAATAGTTGGTAATTATGTAAGCACAAAAAAATGTTAGTTTATAATTGACAAATTATTCTTGTTGCTTAGCGCCCTGTTAACTACGCCCTTCTATTTAAGTTTACATTTAAAAATAATACTATCTAGTTAGCTCTATTTGAATTTCTTCAAGGGTTTTTCCTTTAGTTTCAGGTACATAAAAGTACATAAAAGCAAGCCCACAGAAGCAGCATGCAGCAAACGTAAAAAATGGAACATGTAAACCAAATTCGTCCTTTGTGTACTGAAAATATTTAGAAATACTTGTAGCTGTAATGCAAAATGTAATATCGGCCAAAGTAGTTGCCACCGCTTTTACATTAGGAGAAAACATTTCGCCTACAAGTAAAATAGGTACAGTTTGCATGCCGATACAAAATGTTATTACGAACATAATTAGGGCTAGAACTGGTATCAAGGAAATAGATTTAACGTCAATTTGCGAATCGTTCATTAAAGCAAAGTAGATTCCGTTAATTAACAATGTTAATCCACTTCCTGTTATGGAAATCATTACTAAGGGTCTTCGCCCTACTTTATCTATTATCACAGAAGATAACGCAGATACAATAATTTGTATTAAGTAAAAAATTGTGATGGCCTTGGTAGAAGAAATAATAGCTTCCGTTGACTGAAAAATAGTTTTTGCGTAAAAAACAAGCGCAGTAATGCCACAAAGTTGTTGAAACAATCGAGTTCCCAAAACTACTAGAAGAGAACGTCTGTTCGATTTAATAGTAAACAGCTTTAGAAAATTTCTTTTTCCTTGTTGCTTCTCTATTGCTTCATTCAATATAATTAACTGTTCATCAATATCTTGGGTTGCTTTAAGTCTACGTAAAGTACATTTAGCTTTCTCTATGTTACCTCTAATCACAAGAAAATTAGGGCTTTCTGGCATCCATGAAAATGTTAATATCATCAGAATTGGCGCTGTTAAACATATTAAAGCTGCCTTGCTAATAGAAAAGTAGCATCCTAATAAATTAGTACATAAAATTCCAATTAAATTGAGGACAACAATATTGGAGCCTAAAAAACCTCGGATTTGTGGATCCGAAATTTCACATAGATACATTGGGACTGAACAAAATGTTAGCCCATCCGACAATCCGCCAATAAATCTACCAATTAATAATCCACATAGTGATGAAGTACTTGCCACCATTATCCAACATATGCTTGTCGGAATTGTTGTGTACAGTATTACTGTCTTTCTTCCAAATATATCAAGAAGAATTCCAGCTAGTAAATCTCCTACAACGCCACCAATTAGATAGCTTACTGCTAACCATGAACCTTCATCATCTGTTATTTGAATTGGAGAATTTTTATCTAAAAGTTTAGGCAAGGCCTGGGAAGGCCAAGCTAAGTTGAATCCACCAGATATCACGGATAGTAGACCTGAAAATGACTAATTTTAGTAAATTTACTACGTATATTTTAAAGTTACTTTCTAATTTGAATTGAAAATCAGTCGCTGTGTTTAAAATATTCATGAGGTATTTATTTGCCATCATATCTATTAGATTAGAATACATATATTAACAAAGTTTACTGGACAAATCTAACAATAAATGCATTATTGTTTAATAACACTGAGCAACAGTCAAAATGTTTTGGTGTATTTTGACCTGCTAAGTACGAATATAATAATCAAAAACCAATCTTGGCTGTAGTCTTTTTAATATAGACACATATATCACGATTAACTTAGGCGCGATTAGAATTAATCCACCTTAATGGCAATGTAATTAAGAATAACACATCCCTGTGGAGTGGACCTCAAAAGTATTCTTCTTTGAGATTTTACCAAAAAATGAAGGAAATTATGTAAATTTCAAGAATTAAATCTAAGCCAATAGGTCTCTAAGTATAACTAATGTGTCATTAAATTTGTATTTCCTAATTTCATAAAAGATATCAACTACAAGGGAAAATCATCTAATTTAATGACGAATATAATGACTGTGTTATTATTAACTCCTACTTTTTAATTGATAAAAGAGGATTAAGTTTTGTGATTACTTAAGTTGGCGTCATAACTTTGTGTATACCAAGTGTTTTTAAGCTAAAATTACTCATAAATGTGTTAGCAGTTCAAACAGCTTTTGCTAGGTACAAGTAAGAGCAACGCTTTTATAAATAAAAACAGCCTTAATTTGGAGTGTAAAACTGGCGATCAGAATAAATTGTGGATGCCGCATATATGCTGCAACTCCTGTTCAATAAAGTTCCGTAGTTGGTTAAAAGGTAAACGGCTCTCGCGGTTGCTTAAAAAACCCATAAATTACGTGACATATTGTTAGTCTTTGTATGACTCCACCACACTACAGAAGGGGTTAACCAAACAAAGAAAAAGATATAGTGACTTATCCAAATGCATAATCAAGAAGCATTGTCCATTCCTGAACCACCCAGTGAATATGCATTAGAATCAGAAGAGGAAGCACTTAATCAATCTACTAAATTTCTGCTACCAAAATCATCTTATTCATCTACCTTGGGAGACCCAGTTTCGCCCCAGAGTTTTTCACAGGAGAACTTCACAAAATTGCGCAGAGAGTTATTTGATTTAATCCGACACCTCCAAAAGTAAATGCTTTCAGACTAAAACAATGGAATCTTTCACAGAAGAATATTAAAGTATCTGTGTTACCGGCAACAAACTTTACATCATATTTTCATGCCCATAAGATCTCGTTACTTATAGTAGATAATTGTACATGGATTAGTGAAAACTCTTGGCATTGAGTACAACATTGAGAAATGGAAACGTTTTATAGACAGCTCTAAGCTAAGTCTAAAAGCAGCATTGCTTCTTAATCAAAATCAGTTTTCATCGATATCCTATTAGATATGCTGTTAACATGAAAGAACCCCATGGAAACACAAAGGGATCAGTTACGAAGATTATGGGTAGCGACTTAAAGGTCGTTGCTCTGTTGCTTGGTATGTAGTTAGGCTATACAAAATAGTGTTGTTTTTCTTGTGAGGGGGGTAGTAAGGCAAGATCTGCTCATTATGCCAAAAAAGAGTGCCACGCAAGAAAATCATTAGTCTTGGATGCAAGAACATACAAAAATTCATCTGCCTTCATTACATATAAAACTAGGCTTAATGAAGAATTTCGTAAACGCACTGGATAAAAATGATGTGGTCTTCAACTGCCTAGAGACATCATCACCAAGTTTGAATGAAGCTAAGATAAGGAGGAATTTTTTGTTGAACCATAAATACACAATCTATTTCAAGATAAACACTTTGATGATGTTCTCTGGTGTTCTCAGGTAGATAAGAAGGAAGCTCAGGAGTTTTTTGGTCTTGTTTCAGATAATTCCTTGAGATGTAGGGAAGCTGAAAATTACCATGAATTAGTAATCTCTTGAAAAATAACGAAAATGTCGCTAAAATTGCTTCTTTTCTGAAAACTGTGGTGCAGACACAGATGAATATGAAGAGCGTATTTGCACTATGAAGAAGAGTTATCAAGATAAATTTCGTATTAGCTTACGTGTAACCATCAGTTAAAAGAAGCATCGCACAACCTGATTTATATTCAATCTATATTGTGCAATTCATAAACCATTTTATAAGATTGTGTCATTTTTAGTAGGTCATTATTACTAATACAATAAGATACATTGTTTAAACTGATATATTGAGGTACATTAAAAATTACTAAAGCTAAAAAGCTAAAAATTAAACAGTATACAGAAAAACGGCAAAAAAGATGTTTTGTTGGTCAGTATATTTAATTGCAACTATTGGATGTAGTACAGCTAGAGAAAATTGTGTTTCTCTTAATTTTATATTTTTTCCGAAAATTACCTTTTTTGTCAATAACATAAAATACATTACCATATAAAATGTTTGCATTTCACATAATTTCCGAGTTATGTTTAAAAAATAAATATTAAATTTAACTCCAACTGCTATAATAAGTCTATATCTTATTATTGCATTTTTGATAAAAAGTAGGTAACTTTAGAACTGTTACAGTACAAAAAACAATATGAGTTTTTCTTTGATAACGCGGTTCAACGCATGTTTTCAGATAAACCGTTAAGGTCGAGTAAAAGGGCATTAAAGACATAATAACTGCCGCAAGTTTAACAAAAATTTGTTATCTCTGTTTTCGAAGAAATCGCAAAAAACCATAATAATCGTAAGAATAAAGTTGTACTTCAGTTCATTCGATTTTAACTAAATTCCTGACGTTTCACGCGAGGAAGATAAAAAACTTAAATATAAAATTTTACTTTTATATGATGTTTAGTTTTTAGCATGTTGTTCACAATTAATGCTCTAAATACCTCCAGTTACTCGATTTTCGTAAATTCATTAGAGAAACTCCTCATTTCGTATAAAACGGAATTAAGTAGCTAAGAAATATATTAAGTTCTAAAAAATCATTCGAGCCTGTTCAAGAAAATCGCGAAAAACGAAAATTTGAAAAATATCTAAAAATGACAGAAATAAAGTGGAACTTTCGATATTCAACTTTAACCAACTTCTTGATTTGGTATGCAAAGGAAATTATGATCACAAATATAAATTTTCATTCAGCTAGGACTTATAGCTTCACAGTTATTTTATTTAGAGTTTAGGGTGAAAATACTTCCGGCTAATCGATTTACGGAAAAGTTTCTGAGAAACTGCCTAAATTACATATGAAAAGTTATTAAATGGCTACGAAATGTAATAAGTTTCAAAAAAATTGTTACCGCCGATTTCCAGAAAATCGCGAAAAACGGAAAATATCTAAAAAAAATCTGGAGTGAGACAACACACGACCTTCTCTTACACATTTTAAATTTAATTTGAGTCTATTGACGTTAATACCTTTCCTATACACCTAAATTGTAAACTCTAAAATTAATTTAAAAACATAAATAATTCATCCACTTATAATTCCCTTTATACATGTACTAAGAGTTTTATAATTAAATTTTGAGCTCATTTAAAGCAAAAATGATTTATAAATTTAAATAAAAAGTAATTAAGTATGTAAATAATGCATATAAATGATTAAAATATTAACTTATTTTTATTTTGAGGACAAAAATTGAAACGGTCACCCATCCAAGTTACTCGCCAGACAAAACCTTGCTTAACTCTAGAGATTTTTCTCAATAACTCACTTCAACAAATTTTTTCAGAGAAACCAAT
>JAHWXV010346177.1:0-15111 GCA_024586415.1 Phrixothrix hirtus
CTTTTCCCAGAGATAAAAAAGAAAATTCGTGGACGCACATTTCTCACTCCAGAGGATGCAGTAGCAGAATTTGTTAACGAAATGGAAGCAATTCCGAAAACTGCGTTTCGTGAGACTTTCTCAAAGTGGTTCAGTCGCATGAATAAATGTATAGAGTATAAGGGAGAATATTTTGAAAAACTATAAATAAAATTTTGTTGTATCTATTATAGTTTTCTTTTATCCGAAAATTTTCAGCGCTACCCTCGTATATGGCTATCATATCCTAATTAATGGAGAGACTGGGCTATTCAGTAGAGATTAACACAACATTTTCACAGTCTGTGAAACCATTAGCTTTTAAATTTGTATTTGTTATTTCCTAGTTACTGGGTACATATAGTTACTTACTATTTTGTTCAAAAATTAATTTTATTTTTGAACAAAACGTCAAGATTCGAAATTGACCATGATAGTTTGAACCACACTATAACTTTATCAAGCATACTTAAGTTTACTAATTATCCCCAGAAAAGATCTTTGAAATTTCAAACATGACATTGATATGGAGCCTAGGACCTTAGTTAATTATTCAAGAAGAAAGCGTGAAGATTTTTTCTGCCTGCAAGTGGAATGGTTTTTTATAGTATACTATAATAGTATACTCCAAATTCAACACATCAATGCTGCCATTTCGGTTATAATAAATCATATAAAGGTAATTAAATAAGACATGTTTTGAGAAATTTTATGCTGATTTCAAATATCGTTTACATTTTAATGCACCCCTTTTAGTTTTCAAAATATTTAAGAAAAATAAAATATATTGATTTATCCTTTGTTAATTACACATAAATGTTAGTTTTATAAATTTTACGCTAGTAAATCATTAAGGAACCTTCTAAGGAAGAATATTTCTATCTAAACTTCTAGTCCCGATTGTCTTTTGTTTTTGAGTAGTCTATATCAACTTTTGTTTTTCTTATCGTGACTATTTTGAATTTTTTACTCATACGATAGGCCTTAGAAATTACCTTTATAGTGATATGCAACTTACGTATAAAATTTTCTGTTTCAATAAACTTGTTTAACAAAAATGTATGAGTAACTTTTAAGATTGGAAATGTGAGTAATGCATAAAAAAATATAATTATCACTACCCAATAGTAGATATTAAGAAGTTGCAAAATACAATATTCAAAATACAAATATTAAAAATTCAACTCAAACTTATCATACAAACCATTTAAGCAACTGCAAACTCTTAAATTTATTAAACGCACACGCACAGAAACACACACATAGACCCATTTCCAAAAACATGATTTTCGTACTCAAGGGACTCGAAAACTATTTTTTTGAACAATATACAAGGAGAATATTTACAACTACTATACCTGCGCTAATTAATTAGTCTTTCTTACGATTTTTACTTTTTAATAATTTTTGATGTACTATAGAAAGGATGTTTGAAATAACAAATTATATAAACACAGCAGGTATATCAACTGAAAAAATATGCAGTACATGTTTATAGTAAGTAAAGGTTCTTACGTCTAAATATACTATTGTAACCTAAAATTTCCTTAATAATTTACCTAATAATTCCAGAAAGCATAAAACAGCTATAATGCAAAATGTAAATAAAATAATCCTTTAAATATTGGCTAAAGTATTATAAGGGTCCATTAAAGTACTGCAAATACCGTAAAATGTAACCCTCCAAACCATTATTAATATTTGTATAAGGCTTTAATTCTGCTATAACATTTAACGATATATTTACGATATTTCCTTTATTCATTAAAAGAAAATATTTTTGGTACGAAATAATCTGTTTGTTATCCAATTGAATTAACTAATAAATCTAAAGTTAAATCGATTCTGGAGTTTATATTATACTATAAGCTTTATATTATATTAAATAGCTATTTATGCTTGCTTGATAGTTCTAAATGAAAAAAAGATAGAGCAAACTTATAATATGCCTTAGAATATTATTACATATTCTATCGAAGACCAGAAAACCCTTAAAATCTTTCTTCATCAGCAGATTGACATTATGAAAGTACTTAATATATCTCGTGTGAGACAATACATCAGTGTCTTTTACATTTTATGCATATGCAAATAACGCCTCTAAATGATTAAAATATTATTTACTTTTATTTTGGAAACGATAATTGTAACTGTAACCCATCCAATCTACCGGACATGCAAAGGACGCCTTACTTCCAGAGATAATCTCATATAATTCGTTTAAATGCATTTTTTCAGAGAAACCGAAGACTTCACCTAAACAGTAATTTTAAAAAAAATTTTCTAGCCATTTTCGAGAAAATTGTAAGAGATATAAAGATTGCAAGAATAAAATGGCACCATCGGTCATTCGATTGTAAGTAAATTCACGCCATCGTATGTCAACAAGATAGCAAAATTAAATATAAAATTAAATTTTATAAAATCTTTATTTTTTGATAATATTGTTAACAATTAGTACCTTAAGTAAATCCGTTTATTCAATTCTCACAAATTTGAGAGAAACCGCTTAGATCTTATAAAACAATTAACTAGCTAATACATAGATCAAGTTTTAAAAAGTTCGTTGGAGCTGATTTCAAGGAAATTGCAAAAAATAAAACTTTCAAAAGTATCTAAAAGTGACTCAATCAAATAGTATTTCCGGTTATTCGATTTTCATAAAATTCTTCATTTTGGATACAAAGATAATTATGACCCTCGATATAAATTTCAGCCAGCAAGACTTTAGTTTCATAGTTATTTTATTCAAAGTTAACGGCAAAAGTACTCACGGTAACCTGATTTACGTAAAGATTTCAGTGAAACCGCGTGGATTATACGAAAGGAATTACATAGCTAAGAAATATAGTAAGTTAAAAAATTAATAGAGTCGAGCCTTTTAAATGAACTTATGCGCTATATAAATATTGAAGTTTCACAGAAATAAATTCATATACAATAACATATGATCAAAACAAAATTTAACATTCAAAATGACGAGGTCCTACAGGTAAATAATGTTTCTAAAACAAAAGTCGACCACATTGCGGGTATAAAACGCTTATAAATGTAATGTCATCACTGAGACCAACACTTGCTGGATAGGGTTTTATTTATACAGGAATTTCAGTTTATAATGTTTGCGCAAGGTGCTAGCAGATTCTATTTAGACATAAACTATCTTCTCTGGAAAGGGAAAAGAATACAAATACACAATTGATAAGTTTAACAATCTAAAACTCTATGTTCGAGTGAAATAAATAATTTATTGTTTTAAACTTATTACTCGTACGTTATAAGTGTGACTAACTAGAAATTGTAAGCGTTTTATTATACTTTTGTTTCTATTTTCGCTCTTCTAGACTAGAATAAATTAATTTAGTCAGTTGTATACCATTTTCAAATGGTGTATATAATAAGGTTTTTTTCGAATACTTTATCTGCATCGCATTCTATACACCTACAGTTTTATTGAATTGCATTGTTGAATTATAATTTTGAGTGCTTGTGTTGCAATTTTTTTTACTTTACCCTGTCAATTCAAATTTTCTGGCGTTTAGTTTATTTAATTGCACATTCTTTTACTTTCAATTTGCAAAAATATGTCTCATGGTTGTTAAATAGTTATAATAATTATTCCGAAATTTAAAATATATGCTTAATAATTCATGATGGGCGATAAATTCTGTTTATAAAACCTTCCTCTCATATTTGTTTCCGTATTTTCCCATAGAACGAGGTGAATCCCAGAAGATGAATTGCGAAAAGTAAATTTCTCACTAATTGAGGTGAACCACTCAAAGAAACTGGGCGAACAGGCGTCTAAGCAAACTAGTAATTTAGAAAAGTTACATATTAATTTCATTTTCTATGTGCACCTACTGTTATCAGTAAAAGTTTTCTAATATCTCCATTCATCATGACACATTAGCAAATCCTCAGCAGGATATCCATACTAGGAATTACATAGGTGTGCTGCGCACGATGTGGCTTAGCATTATCGCCCACCGAAATAGAGCAATTGCAAACATTTTGAAAAAATGGGATTTCAATTCCCAGTGTACCTGTTTATACAGATGCATGTGTGCGTGTGAGTTAGCATGCGCGTGTGCGTATAAATGTGCATGTGCACATGCGTGTGCGTGTGCATATGCATGTGTGCATCCGTCGATATAGACAGCACACGATGGACCCGTTTCAAAAAGCTACTTTGGATGAAGCTTTTAAGCATATCAGTAGATAAGATTAGACAGTTCGGGGCCAACCTCACAGCCTCATTTGTTACAGTATTTAAAAATATAAACGTTTAAGCTGTTAAAGGTTTATACATTTTTAAAATACCAAGTACCGCATGGTATGCCTCAGTGTTATCGCTCGCTTATTGTGGTAGTTCATATGGTGTAAAATTATTAACATATGTAAATTTAACTGATATCTATAAGAAGAAATTAGAATCATCTGTCTAATAAATGAAGGGGGGAAAGACATTTTTGATATCTTTCATTTAAAACTTTACTTGATAAAGCATTTTCAACTATTTACAAAACGTATGTTGATTTATTTCAGTCGGATCTGTCCGTATCATTGGTTAGGTCGTATAGAAATGGATGGCTAGATATAAGCTGTAAGGTGTTGGATTATATTTTATCTTTATATGATTGTGATAGGTGTCAGATCTATTAGATGTTATTTCATGTAGTATCAGGTGTTAGGTGTCAGGTGTCATGTTATATTGTATCTTTATTATATTATGATAGGTGTCAGGTCTATTAGATGCTATTAAGTATACTATCTGGTGTTAGGTGTCAGGTGTGAGGTTATAGTTTATCTTTATTAGATTATGATACATGTCAGGCCTATTAGATACCAGGTCTATCAATCATCTGACTTCTGGTCTATTAGGTAATTAGTAAGGTCTGTCAGGTCTATTAATGCGGTAGATAGATATATGCATGTTCCTTATAAATAAAACGAAAACAAATAAGAAGCCAATGAATAACCTTTCTAGGTTACTTTCCTAAGGTTGGGGTCAAGAGTACATCGTGTGTCTTAAGTTTAATCTGAATAATACGGTAAAAAAGTATGATGATGCTATATCAGTGTCTGATATCTACTATTTTAATAATAACAATGACACTGTTAGTAAACCTCCTAGCAGTAACAATAATTTGCGGTTTTATGATTTAAAATCATTAAGGCTGCTACGGCGAAACAGTTTATTTAAGAAAAAAGAGGGTGAGAAGAGGATGAAGAAAGACGTGTTGCGAAACCGAAGCTTGAAATTAGAAATATGTGTAAAGAGAAACAAAATAGTTTACCCCAGTTTGAGAATAAGAACGAGAACCATTATGAGTCCCAAACTCTCGGTGAACATGATTTATCGCAATCAAACAGTCGGAGAAATCAATGCAGCGAGTGTTATAACAAACTTGCTACTATATATAGAAGATTAGAGGAACGTCGAAAAGTTAGAAAAGCTAAATGGTTCGGTTTCAAATGTAATAAATATTTTTTGCACACAATGCTTCATTGATGTGTACAAACAAGTGTTGACGTCTGGTAGAGCATCCTACTAATGATGACCTGGGCATGATGATTTTAATTATGAATTTCTATACAAACTAGATTATGGAAGTGTATATATGTAGAAATTTAAATATCTTGGTTAAAGGAAATTTTCTGTATCTAAATTACTTTAGTTTAATTTGCTAGCAATATACTAAATAAGGGTGATTTTGATCTCATACCTTTACGCTTGCTGAGAGCTAATCAAACATTAAATTGTCATTATTCCTAATTTTTTAAATAAATGCATACTTTAATATTCGTAGTTTCTTATTAAGTATCAGATATGCGAGATTTATCGAATGTTAAGTGTTAGATATCATAAAATTTGTCTGATATTAAGTGGAGATGGAATAATGTTTCCGTTTCATAATTAACGTTTGTCCCTCATGACATCATGCTATCACATGCAGCACACCTCACTAAATTTAACTAAGAGCAAAATAGGTATATCTATCTAATAAAATTGAAGGTGTTCTTGATAAAACTCATTTAAAAATTTATATTATTGAAATCTAATGTGGTAATGCATTTTTTAATCATTTAAAAATCAGATATTGATTTATTTCGGTTAGATCTGTCTGTATTATTGGTTAGGTTGTATAGAAATGGATGGTTCAAATATAGACGGTCAGGTGTTCGATTATATTTTATCTTTATAAGATCATGATAGGTGTCATGTCTATTAGATGCTATTTAATATACTATCAGATGTTTGGTGTCGGGTTATATTTTATCTTCATTAGATTATGATATGTGTCAGGTCTATTAGATGCTATTTAATATACAATCAGGTGTTTTAAATGTATATCTGTCTGCACATAAGAATAGTTTATTTCTTAAACAGCTTTTACGCGATAAATAGTCGTGTAAGACAGTTTCGATGTGTGGGCTTCGATATTTTATTCTGATCATCTATAGAAATTAGAATATGCGTAATATATTCGCTAAATAAGTACTTAAATGTATATCTGTTCACACTTATTGTATTTGTATTAACTCCGCTTCATTACGCCTTATCTAGGAAAATTTTAAGTTTAAACAAAATTAGATCTATCCGGTGTGAATAAATTTATAGAATAAAATAAAAATAAATTGTGGAGCATTCAACCGTCATGTTGTATTATATAAATTAATACTTGTAAATGAAAGATTTCTACAGCGACTACTTTTCGATGGGTAGATAAGCTAGTCTCAATCGCAGATATTAATCGTAGGTTTCTTATTATACTGAATCTTTTAATATAAACTGTCAGATTTGTCATGCGATTTTCTTCAATTATGCATTTAAAGAATTCTATTTTAAATAAACTGAAACGGTAATGTCGCTGACTGCACAATGGTAACTTATACGTTTTAAGCTGAAATGAGTTTTTCAGACTCTGAAGATTAGAAATTAAGCGATTTTATGTCTAGATAATCAATTATTTATGATGCAGATTATGCTAATTATTGTAATGCTAAAACTAAAGAGAACGTCTGTGAACTATAGGAAATGTATTAAATAAAATGGTTAGTCCCTATTTATTATTTCCTTAATTAGCGATTGTCACTCGCAAGACCATGCTACATCATACTGCAGCATGCATCATATTCTATTATGATGGTGATCATGTTAGCTCATTACTTCTTTAACTGCCTCGTTTTCCTAAAGTATTATTTAATAAACATTGGATAAATCGTAATACTATATATTAGATCTAGCTAGTGTCAAGTGTTAGATATTATCAGATTTGCCAGATATCAGACAGGGATTTAGTAATGTCATAGTTTCATAATTAACGACTGTCTCACGTAACATCACGCTACAACATATTGTCATTTATTATCATGCTTCGCTAAATTTAACTATTATTATTATTATTTATTACTGTTATTAAAGTTTTATGCGATGCATATATGCCATCGTGACTATATGTATGTATGTACAAAAAATGCACATAAATACACTAAGCAATAGTATTTAAGATATAAATTATAGTGCTAGATTAATTAATATAACATCATTAAGCAACTAAAACAATAACATAAATTGAAAAATATAACTAAGTAACTTAGTTATCACAAAAACTCTTCAATTGTGTAAATGGTGTAAATACTGTTTTAGATCATTTTTAAATTTATATCTATTTTTAATTGTCTTAATATTATCCGGAAGTTTATTAAAACATTTAATTGAAAAGCATAAAAATGATTTTTCAAATTTTCTTGATTTAGCAAGGTTTGGAATAATATTAACGTCACGAGTATTATAATTATGAATATTTTTATTAAAGTTAAAGCTATAATAATTATTAAAGACGTAAAAAACACACTCAAAAATATTCAAATTTATAGTCGTCATGATACCCAAATTTTTGAAGGCTTCTTTACATGATTCGCGTCACTGAAAATCAGCGATAACCCTAATAGCCCTTTTTTGAATTTTAAATATACTTGCTAGTTTCGCTAACATATCTATAAGAGGAAATTAGGTGTATCTATCTAATATAAGGTGGCAAAGCACTTTTGATAAGCTCGTTCAAAGTTTGCTTGATTGAAAGCGATAGTGATAATACATTTTCAACTATAAATCCTATTCGGCACATTAGAAATTGTTCTCCATGGGGCGGTGGAGATAATAATAACATTAATTTTAACTTAAAATTGTAAGTATATATTTCACAATGCCTGCGGTGTAAGATTAGAATGTGCGATATTTACATGATGAATATGTATATCTTTAGTCTGCTGATAAGCATATATATCGAAACTACTAATGTTCAAATTTGAAAAAGTTTACTATTTTTTAATTTTTATTTGTAGGTAAAGACTTGGTCGTACTTAGGCTGCATACAAATCCTCTGGTAGTTATCAAAAGAAGAGTGGGTCCTGGGGTTGTGCCAGTAAGTAGGGCGCACGCCAAGTGTATCATGGGATGTTTATAAGTCTTTGCTCGTTAATGCCAATTGTAACGCGAATAATACAATTCTAAATCGTTTGGAACAGATATATTAAACGGCTGTATCTAAAACTAATTAATTAATTAAATAAAACAGGATAGGGATATATACAGAGGGTATTATTGACTAGGATAGGTTTGGATTTGAAAATAGGGAGTGCTTTGCAGTCGCTCGTAAAGTTGCAACTCAGTTTTCATAATGTATTTCTTTAAATGTTGATTCATAATCATGAATGTTATTGTAATGTCTTTGTAAATATTTATTCTGGCCTGATTAATATAATTAACTATTTAATAATGGATTTTATACTGTATATTTAATTCTTTGTATTTTTGCAAATTGATTTATATTGTATATTCACCAAATTATGTTGGATAATTTTAGAATAATTAACACAGTACGGTTTTAAACATTATTTATTTGCTAACCAAATATCGATATTTCAATAAAATACATGCCATAAACTATGTAAAACTTTATTCACACTATATTCACAATAATTAATACCAACAATAAAGACTTTTTGAGATTTTGAAGTTATTTCATACAACGTTCATATTCAAATTTAATTTAGTTAAGTACACCACCCTTATCTGAGCGAAAGCGTACATTATTTAGTACTCATGAATTTCGACAGAGCTCATATTGATTCGAACGTAATCTATGGTTACTATTTTCAGACTATTGATAATCGATAATAATATGGCCGCGCCCGTACGTTTACATATAACGGTGGTTAGTTCCAAATTGTTCTTTACATTTGACTGTATTAAATACGACAGCGTCAGTTATTTAGTGATTAGTGCTTTTTAAGGTTTGTGGTGTGTTGTTTTAATGGTCCCGACAACCTCTATATAGACGTTATCATGCAGGTTCCGACCAAAGATAGCAGTACCATGCGACCCTCTGATCGCTAGGAAAGGATATGTCCCGACTTCGTATCCAAAGTCGCGCTTTTGGAAAGGAATTAGACTAAGGTAACGCTAATATCTAAATAAACAATGTATGCTTTTTGATTAAATGTAAACGATGTTCCATACAAACAGTAAGAAACAGCGGGTTGAATTTTGCTAACAGTTAATTAAATGATTTGTTTATACTTTAAACAATAGTATGCTAAAGGTTAGGATCCCTGAATTTTAATATATATTCTTCATTAACGCCTTCTGGAAATCATATACTAAGCGATTTCTGTAATAATTAATTTAATTCATAAATTAAGCATTACGTCTCGGATATGTTGCAAGGGACTGCTTGAAGAGCGTACCTCAAAACAATCGTATTCTAGACCTTACCACTCTGAAAGTTTAGAAATTATTGATTCTGAATCGAAAATGTGCCTTGAATTTATACTGTTTCAAAGCAAGCCGAAATCGACCCAATGCGCAGTTTCCTTCGACAATTCGTAAAATAAATATAAATAATACGGAAAAACGACTAGAATAGCAAGTTAATTATGCAAAGATACATTAATAAAGAAAATCTTTAAATAATTAACTGCCTTGATAGACAAAAATAATTAATTACGTGTTCATGTGACAATGTAAAAATATTTTAAGTTATATCGAAACGTAGGCTAACAGAGAGCGGACTTAAAATCTGTATTTGGAAACAAATATTTAATTAACACAAGGCGAAAAACTGTTAATTAATACTTTGAAATTTCCACTATAAAAATAGTTAGAACTGGCATATAATGATAACAGTTGTCAACTTCCTGCAGACATAATAGAAAACAAAAATAGGTCAATATCTAAACTTGACCTTTTAATGTTTTGTTTATAAACATTGAACTACGGGTTATCAGGCGTCCGTTTATCTACCTGCACAAACAAGTTAATTTTTAGACTAATTATGAAAGATGACGAAAACTATTCTCATCACGGTTTACGTCATTAAAGTAACCTATTAAAAATGTAATACAAATATACATAGATATACCGGGTGCTAACAAAAATACTAAATAAGTCATTCGAAAAATTAAATCATTTTAACGTGTAACTAAATTATACTGTAACTAAATCCTTTCAAACTAAAGCAAACAAATTATAGCTAAACAGTAAGGTGGTTTGCAGTTAAATATCAGGTACATGTTACAGGTAGAAGGTACTAAATCAGCCTGTAATATACCATTTTTGTAGTGGTCTACCCAAGGTGCATGTTAAAGGTATAGCACGATATCCAGTTACATCTAGTTTACCCTTACCATTTTCTAGAATATGCGCTATAATAGCAATTCTGTCAGTTCTTTCGATAGGTTTCCGTTGTCCAAATACCATTCAAAAACTCTAATAATTTTTGTTTTTAAGAGATTGAAAGGTGCAATTATTTCAGAACCAGTTAATTATTATTTTAAAAGAAGAAAGTTTAAAATAAGTTTTACAAAGTAGATTAGGCAAAAGTTTAAATTCTTAGCTAGATGTTAATAAACCTATAGTTATGGCATAATTAACCATTCAACTCTGGATATCACTGCGATAAGCATTAGAGAGATAAATCCTTGGCGCTTATTCAAGCAGGTGACAACCTTTTTGGTTCATCCAATATACTAGATGTAGTCTTTAAATAATTTTAAATATTAAATAAAATATTCGGAGTAGAATTTCTATGCAAAATTACGTTGGAAAATTTGAATGGTGATAGAAATTAGACTAAACCGTTGCTAACAGAGGACACTGAAGTAATATATTGTTAATATAATTTTATTAAATATTGAACTACCATGAACTACTTAGTTTCATTTAAGCAAATTATTATGCCTGCCTATGAGTTTATAAAACAAATACCAATACCTTAACGTACTAAAAAATATAATCCGTTCGA
This sequence comes from Phrixothrix hirtus, assembly GCA_024586415.1. NCBI lineage: Eukaryota > Metazoa > Arthropoda > Insecta > Coleoptera > Phengodidae > Phrixothrix > Phrixothrix hirtus. Next base: position 11,331 of record JAHWXV010346177.1, read on the forward strand.
AGATAAACGGTTACTTCTGCAATACAATATCGTTTGCATCTGTTATTCCACATAAAAGTTAAGAAAAAATTATAAATTTTACACTTTCTTCAAGAAGACTGTCCAACTTCTAAAGCAATAAAATTTGTAGTTATACTAAAGCTACCAGGACACGGATTTACAGATGTGTCAGCCGTATTTGCTGTTACCCAGAATATATACCATTTTATGAGCCATTTACAAAGAATAAAATAACACGGATAAAAGGATTACTAAGGAAACAAATCTAGCCTTAGCATGATTTATTCCTATATTTAATGAATACTTCTTTCAGCAATTTCAACCAATGGTTGTATACTCTAGCTCCTTAAGGTATACTTTTAAAAAACCTTAACACATAAATTGCGATCGCTTAAATTTACAATTATGATAAACTATGGCTATTCATAAATCTATTTTGATAGCTGTGTTTAAAGTATACATTAAAAGGTCGTAACCTACTCCAATTAAAAAGTTAAACGATAGCACATTAGATAAGATGCAATAAATATTCAGTTCTATTAAAGAATTTCAGAGGAAAAGGACTAGTATCACAATTGCCAATTTCTGTTGTTATGCTAAATATATTTAATTTATAATGGCGCATTAACTCGACCTTACTTATAGCAATTAAAATATTACAACTATGACGCTTAAATTTAATAGCAATCCTAACGAGCATGAACTCCATAATTATACTTAATAATCGATTGCAGTTCGTACTAAAGATATCGCGTGTAATATCTCCATCAGGTAGGTGATCATATTGTAATAATTTCGCTTTAGTTAAAAGTCCTTGATTTTAATTTCATTTGATTTATAATCAATAATGCACATCATTACTATTAAAGTTATTCTAAATTTTTCTTTTATGCTGTTCGACTAATTGAGAAATTGGTCATTAAAGGAAAGTTGTGCAGTATTTCTACTTATTTCTAGAAGGCATTTGGCGTATCCTGTATCTTTTCACGCAGAACTGCAATATTAAGATATGCTAACATATGAGAAACTATGAACTAAATCATATCAATTGGACGTAGCGTGATTTTATATCGGTAAAAGATCCAAGAGCAGCATTTTCAAGCTATCTCGTAGCAAAATACATCTGGGTTTATTCTGTAAGCCTCAATGGAGGCTATCTCCGCAGGGGTGAAAACACGCTGCTATTAATGCTTATTTAAGAATAGTTTACTTAAATCAATTATTATTAAATGCAACTTTGTAATTAGGATATCAAAGATAGTGAGTTTTAAAATCGAGAGTAATACACAGATCCTTAGATTCGGCAGCTATGATTGTTGTGGGAGAAAATTGGAATAGAACTAGTAGAAAAACAATACCGAGAAGTAACAGGTTCTCACAATGTAGTTGAGGCATATTTAAAAGCGAAGAACGCTCAATTTTTAACATGGAAAAACCCATATATGGCCATGAAATGCATGATAAAACGTTAAGTGGTTATTCAGTGATATTCGTTAACTAAACCTAAAATATTAAGAATAATATCTGGTGAAATCCATATTTCTGAAATTGGCATTCATTGAATAAAACTCAAAACCTAAATTTCCCAATAATTTTAAATGAATACAATATGGGCAAAATCCAAATGTGGTTCTGTTTATTTAATGTAACACCATCATCGAGGTTTTAATTAGCCTGAGATATAATGAGAAACATATAATAAGTTAAAAAACACTGTGGCAGTTAAAATTAAATATTTTAAAAGATTAATCAAGAATTTAATTGCGCTGATGATGAATTTACATTAAATAAACCAAAACATAATTAGACTTTTCATATATTTGGCCTCCTTAATAATTATTGGGAAATTTTGATTTCGGGTTTTTCTCGATGTATTATTAATAACAATTTTAGAATAAATGAAAATCGACGGCAAAGGAAATAAAAATATTTTAAACGCCTATTGTAATCAATATTTTATTAAGCAGAATATGTACAAAAACTTAGTATACCTTCCTTATCGAATTTCTGCTGGTATATTCATTGGTGCATTCATAATTTGTTTTAAATTTATAGGTGAAATGTTTTTTTAAATTTCATTAAGTGTCTCTAGCTTCATTATTTGAGGAAATGGAGACAATTTATTTAGAAACCTTTTGTGTTTTGTGTTTGTATAAATTTAAGTTTAGCATAAATTATCTATTTAGGATTTTTGTTTTAGTCAATCACTTTCGAGTTACGAGACAAGTATTTTTTTTATAATAGCAGTTGTAGCAGGTTTTAATATATTTAAGTCCATGCTTTCTCAGATTTAAGAACATATCTGTTGAGTTGCATGTATTTTAAATAGTAAAGATGATATAGCAGTATATTAACAATGTAGGCCGTGGACTTTTAAAGTGCGAAAATTGTCCAATGATTGGATTGCGTTGGTATGATTTACTAATGTTTCTGTCAGTGTTGGATTGATGGAATAAATTCGTGATGTTACAAATCTCAGCTAAGTTTGAATCGAGATATACTAGATATAAACAAACGATACTGTGCACGTAGTATTATTTAACATTATGCAATACTAAATTTCTACAAGTTTCGTACAGAAAATGAAACAATTATAACTTATAAAATAACTAATTTTGATTATATAGTATACGCTAAAGTATCACGAAGAACATGAAACTTTCGGAATTCTAACTAACTAACTACAATGTATACAAAAAGATTATGTTATAGATAACATCGGTAACTAAAAGTCAAACTACGACAATCAGAGGCTATTAAAAAATTGAAGCTTATAAGCAGTACACTAGAAAATGTTAAGGAAGCACAAATTCCAAAACAACATGATATGTATGGATGAAGTATCTGTTTTCGCCACTTGCATTTTTTGTAAAGATAATAATCACCATTGGTCAAGTAGCAACTCGCATGTCAATGTTCCATCCTGTCATAAAGAATACTTTAGATTTAATGGGTTGCTTCCAATTATTACACTTTCTATAGGTGAAATCTTGTAACGCAAAAATAGGTTGAGCTCGTCAACCAGGACTTGTTCAATATTTAGGATGGCACATCTCATAACCAAAAAATCATAGCCTAATTGCAATTAAATACGGTTTCGTCAAACAATGACGTCTTGATGACAAATTTTGTAAGATATGTCGAACAACGCACGGGCCAATAAATTGCTTTTTTTGTGTTAACTCAAAAATATTAAAGAAATAAATCGAAATTCAAAATAGTTCCCTTACACTAAACATAAAATCATACAAAAGGTTCTGGAATGATGTCTTCAATTATCTCGATTTTCGTCTATAACTTTAAAACGAAAGAACAATGCATACAATTTTAACGCAGCCTCTTGTGTTGCAATTTCTCTAGTTCCTTCTGGTAACGCCGACGAATTTGGTAAAACTTTTATTAAAAATTTGACTAATTGATATAATGTACGGGGATAGAGTGTATTTATTTGGATTAATCTTTGAAATCTATATCGCTTCCCTTTATCTTTAACAATAATAGTTTAACATCCAGCGGATCATGCATCTGCCCTCCCCTATCATCTCAACCTCAGAATCTAATATAGGAGAACTTTATAGTTTAGTACATAAGTTGTCGACGTTTTTCGAAATATTTTTTAATGTAGTTTATGCGTAAGTTTGTAACATTTCCAGCAGAACATGTTAAAGTGTAAAAGCGCCACAAAATCCGATTTGCTACAAATACGCGCGTCTTACGTTTCCGCGAAATTACCAGAAGATTAGTTTGATAAGACATTTTAAAAGACAATAAGAAGTGAACC
>JAHWXV010346230.1:0-24493 GCA_024586415.1 Phrixothrix hirtus
TCATCCAACGAAAACCTTCACGAGTAAGTTCCATTTTTTCACAAAATTACTTTCTTTAAACGCGCACTGTAAACAAACTACTCTGTCAATTTCTAAGCCGGCACGGATTTTACAATACAAGATGTCAAAGTTTACGAATATGGCAATAACTTCTTACACTAGCGACATCTAGTGGTCATTTGTAACAACATAAAAGGCAACCCTAGTACGATTTTACTTCCTAGAAAAATGTTGCATTTTCGGGAAAGCGGACAGTATCATCCAGAACCGAATGTGTATTCATCGGGTTATGGGGAAAATATTAAACCACTAATATTTAGGATTTATAACCATGTCATGAATAGTTTTGTAGTCAATGTTAAATTTGCTATACAGGGTTTCTCAGGAAAGCCTGGCCATTTAAAGATGTAAGTAATATCATGAAGTTCACGGATATTATTTATTTCCAGTTGTATTATAATAGCTAATATATTGGTATTTGAATACATTGAATTGGGAGGCGGAATGTAAACGAAAGGCATGCCCCACTGCTAGTGTGCTCTGATCTTTTAGTAACAATAGGGTAGTGGAGGTTTTAATAGAGTCTGCTCATGTGGAAGTATTCTTCACTTGCAGTGAGTTAGCTGTGGGTATGAGGCATCGAATATTCCGTCGCCATTTCTCAACTCTATGCTGTTACAAGCCAAAACTTTACTTAATTCTACACAGCAGCAACTGCGGCGAAAAGAAAGCCACAAAGAGTTGCACAGTAGTACTGTGAAACGACAGCGAGAATTCAACACAATGAAGCAAAGAATAAGTATTCTATACATTCGATAAGAAAATGTGTTTTCGCTTTTCGCATACGACGCAACAGTTTGGGACGAATATTCTACAAGAATTTGAAATTTTGTCTCTATAAAATGTCAGTGGTGACAAAGGAAACTGTATGATATTCAGTAAAAGGTGAAAGCTGTTGATGCATAATTAGATCTAATTTTAATCCTAAACCTCTATACATATTTTCTCTTCACAGTGTGCCTATAACTGCTTTGTATGATGGGGTCGCAAATTTTGGAATTATATGCTCATATTTTTTAAAAATGATAGCGGTTTCTGGTCAGTATGCAAAGGCATGGAATCTTCTTGTGTCAGAAGTGCACCATCGTGGTACTAGCACGATTAGGTAACAGTTTATATCGTTTGAACTTTAATTACTGCAGTCTGAGGAACGTTTCCAATATGCAGATACGTTTACCAGATCTGTAGGTCGGCGACTATTTCTTGCGGCTTGATCAAATACTGCAGTTGTTTGTTATAAAACCTAGGAAAACTCATATCCTTAAGATTGCCATATGCGATGAAATTACCATAATATAAAACTACATAATGGAAGCAGCTATACAAAACCTGCATAACACATTGGTGGAAACTAGGAAAAATGGAGGGGCCATTTGAATGATGATATCTTAACAAGTGAGTGAAAAAAGTCAGATACCCAAATGGAAATGCATTTTCTTGAATAAGAGAAATGCGAGTTTAAACTATGTAAATATGGTAGGACAGGTAAAATATTGAATATATTAATTAATAGTATATTAGAAATGTCATAAGTACACATTAAAAAAATTCGCTTGATCGGGACTCGAACACCGAAAAAAGTAAGTACATATCAGAAAAATTCGATTTGTGTTTGGTGGCGCATAGATTACAGCACTAGAGCTCAAATCAGAGGCCTGATATTCGAATCCTAGGCAAACGAATTTTTCTAATACATTTTCAAACATATTATTATTTAATATTTTCAAATGTATCTTCTTTCATAAAATAATTGAAAATAAACAATATTCTTTAATATCTCGTTATAATTCACATTTGCAAATTGTCAGGTTTCTCCGGAAAGCTCCGTATAAGCTCCGTATAATCTCAATAATTTCCAAGTCGTTACTATGGGAAAATTTAACAACAGATAGATTGGAAGTTATTTATAAGAGAATAAAGGTACTTTTATTGAAAAAAACAAGACATTTACATATAAAGAAGATGGTATTTTGCTACAAAAAATGTAGAAGGATTTTATAGAATAATGTATTACTAACTATGACCAGTGCATAGTCTAAAGTTGAATTTCTGTTACATCTAACGACAAAAACCTTGTGTGACGGTTCTAGAACATATATATTTTATATCTAGTCTAATTTTAAAATTTTTAAAAACTTTATTTATTAATGTGGTATCACTTGCATTTGGTAAATCGTTTTGTACTGATTTATTTTCAAATGCATATTTTTTGGCTGAAATTAAATAAACTTAGGCAAATATACAGGGCGAGTCTAAAATGAGCTCGACCTGAATATCAGCTGAAAAGGAAAGCACACAAGTGTGAACTTGTGCATAAATTACGCTACGGTTGTCTCAGTAAGCCACCTGAAAAATCTACAATAAGTTATCATTCGTCATCTTTACCCAAACATAGCCTTAAATTTCTTCTCAATCATCATAAACACGGTACACTGTCTTTGATGTGTTCTTTGAGCAAGGATTCTAAATTGGCAGTAGCACGTGTTAGGAGTTTTACATTGATATATCACTGTATTTAAATGGCTCCGTAGATATGTTTAAAGTCGTTAGGTCGTCAGAGTTATGTATGTGGCCACTCAATGGATCCTTATTAACACTTGATCCGATATCCAGGATATTGGTATCTAACCGTGTTCGCAAAACTATGACATAATGAGTACGAATATTTTACTTCATGCTTCGCTATTAACACGAAATTTGCTGCTGATGTTAAAATATTAACTTCGGTAGTATATTTCGTGTGAAATTTTGAAGTAAGATGATGTGTGCGATTCCTATCCTAATGAACATTCTTACAATGAATTCTAGATGGCCCTTCCACTGGAAGACAGCTTACCGTTGTGCATTTCCAAATTCTCTACAGTTTCGCACTTTGTGCAGTTTTTTTTTGATTTATCCTATACACTCCTATAACACTGGCCACTTTTATAAGTACAAGATAAAATCTATCCTAAAATTTAGGCATCAAAGGCAATTTTTTTGAAATTTTATTGATTTGAGTGTAGTTTAAGGATCTGTGATTTTTCTTTCATTTTTGTTTACATAATTCATATAGTTAAATCAAAATCCCTCAAGAGCAAATATACTTATCGCAATGTTTTTCCAAAATTCAAATTCCTTTCCAAAAACAGTTTCAGTTCACCAAAATTCCCATTATATGTGGAAGATCCGCTTCCAGATAGAAAAGATTTAGTTTTTATAACAAATTAATTTCAATCCAAATCTACAAAATTGCGCATATTCATTAGCCTTATATTTTTTTTCGCCACTACATGGTGTTTTTCCTGTAATTGCCGTTTTCAACTTGGGTAGAGATGTGATAGTCTCAGTCACTCCTTTCTAAAGATGATCCATTAAAAGTGTTATCGTCGTATTCCAGCAAGTCACATAATCATCTTTCCAGTCTAGTCTGGTATTCGCCTTCTTTGAAACCAATTCAACGCATTCTGACTATTGTTTTAATGGAGTTTCGATTTCGAAGATGTAAGGTGAATACTAGTTAAATATTATGCAATTCTGTATTATGTAAATTATATACTTAAATTATATGAATGTCGTGGAAGGTATTAAAATGTAAATAATAATATTATTAAAATCTCTGATAAATACACATGAGAAAAGTTCGCTCGACCGCGAATCGAACAGCGGCTCGCCATATGTGTACTCCAGGTCGCATACCATTGCGATACCGAGCTTGCTTTACAACCCAAGTCGAATTTTTCCAAATGTTTTTAATCCAGTTTTTTAAGCTGATTATGAATCACAGCAAAATATGTTCTCAATTATTACTTCTCAGTGAGCAAACACAGCAGCCGTTTATCTAATCTATGAATGCATAGTTAGCTGTGTAAAATAAAATATTCGTATAAACTACTTATAGCCTCGGCTATAGAATTCTCTCAGCTGCCAATTACACAAAACCATATCCTAGCGTTGATGATTTTAGCATAACAACCATTTTGGACATCCAAGTTGTGGAGTTTGAAGTTATTCCAGCTTGTTAAACAAGCACTTTTAATGCAAGGAAGATCTATTATTACAAAAATTGTAATCGTTATATGAACTTTTATACCATCCAATTCTAGAAAATGTCCAAAAACGTTCTCTTTAAATCACAAACAAAACCTATTGAGAATATTGATTCTAATTGTCTAAACTGGCGTGAGAAATACCTCTAAATAAATAAAATTAGTACTTTCACTTTATTCCACCGCAATATGTCGTGTAGGTGCCATGATGGATTTTCCTTAAAGTTGTTTTGACACTGAAATTAAGGTTACTGGGAGTTATTTCCATATCGTAAGAGATTTGAACAGTTTTTAATGGACCAGCATTAACTGTAATTATAATTTTATAAATATAAGAGCAAACATCAGTCTTAATTAGATAATTTGCGTCCTAGGTGTAATTATCCTTGTAAATAGCATTCAAAATAAATGGGTGCTTCATCTGCTTACTATTATAAAGTTACAATAGTTTTGCCAGTCATGTGAGAATAGGAAACAATTTTTTCACAAGGTATATATTGTATGTAAGTAGTGAATACTTTTTTCTAAATGTGTAAATTGAATAGAAATATTGTATCAACTTACTTTAGATGTGCATTTTTGTTAAACCATCAATATCTCACCTTGAAATTGTTATAGAAATTAGAGCTTTGTGAAGAATGATAACTACTCGAGCACTTATTTGCAGTTAAACGTTGTTACATAATCCATAGATTAGTTAACAATTTAAAGAAACACCTTGGTGTTGGTTTTATGAATAATCATCCAAAGGCTAATGCGACTAAGTTTCTATTTAATATAATGTATCTAATTACACAATCAAAGTTTGAATTTCCATTTGTATATTTACTCTTCCTTAATGGTGAAGGTCATTTCTTTTATATACTATGACAATTGCCATTCTTTTTGCTAAATTACGGAAGTCTGAAATTTATATATAATCGATGATTAAAACTTTTCGTACATCATCTATGGACAAAACCAACTGAAAACTATAATTGTATGTAATATTGCTAACAACAATTACTTTCATAATTGCTCTATTTTTGTAACAAGATAGCATTATATTAATTACAATGTGTAAATTTATTTGAATACTTTTGTATGTATAGGAAGTTTGAAAATTTTAATTGAAGCAAATAAGTATATCTTCAGCTCGCTAACCTTATTTTCGCAGTGTGGTTAACCTTCCTATTTCGTGTTTGATGAATGTATATTACGTCGTTTGATCACGATTGCCTTGCAGAATTTGAATTCTTGCGATTCTTCTACATTTGGTTAATTAGTTATATTTAGCACTTCTGGGTGCTATTCCTAAAATAAGCGAGCTGAGGTCACTACTCTAAATATGGGCCACTTGAGGGGTTCCTCAACGTCGTAGAGTAGCGCATGTTGCATATTTATCTTCTTAACTGGTATGGGATATTTTTCCTATCAACATGTGATCTACCACTGTTTTGAAGAAGAAATCGTTGTTGATTCAACAATACTGATCGTTTTTATAAACCCAAAGCGCGCTCATGATCCCTAGGAATGGAAAAATAATATCAAGATCAATTTTATGGACGAAGACCAAGGCAATTTTTGAGAACAGTGAATCGGAGTACTGCTATTCACTTGATTGCTGATCAAATTCGAAACTAAAATGTTTGGTCGACGTTACAGACAATTATTTTATTCAAATGACCAGGTTCTATCCAGCCTGCTAATATAAATTGACAAAATCCAACGCGGCGTTTCTATGGTACTGCTTTGCCATATCTGCAAGTACGTGAAATCTTGCTAAACCAACTGAGCTGCCAGTTCACGAATCGACAAACATCTATTTCTTAAGTAACGTTTTAACCTTCTTATTGGGTTCCTCGTTTACTCAAGTTGACGGACGTCCACATTTCTTCTTGTCGTCACTCTAATAGTTCCTAAGACTCAACACAGCCTTTGCCCAAGATTGCTTAAGCGTATGCTTGTGGAATCCTTTTAAGTGTATTTCGATCAGTTTTGCTAATTCACCACAGGATTCAATCGCGATTCCTTTTCTAACAATTAGCAAAATAGTTTTCTCGTCCGGTATGACAATATAAGGTCCAAGTAAACTGATATCGTGAACACAAGGGGAAATACGTTATGTGAATGCTCTTTTTCTGCCGTTAACATAAATTCTTTTATAGCTTAAACCAAGCCGCTCTGCCCTAGGCCCTTACACTGTGTGCTACGTAAGTCTTTCTAAGAATATTCAGACCGCCTTTGTTTAATTTAGTACAGAATTCAATCGCGATTCTTTGTCTAATAGTTAACAAAATAGTTTTTTCGTCCTCATAATAAAATAAGTAAGTTAATATCGTGAATACAAGAGGGAATATATTATGCGCATGATTTTTTCGATTGCTAAAATTTCTTTGCCACTACAATAATACCGTTCTGTGCAAGATTTCTTCCCACCAGGTCCTTGATGAATCATTTCAAGAGTATTATGAGCCATTTTTTCTAATTTAACAAATAAACTTGTATCATGAACACAAAAGCGAATAATATGTTGTTTTCTCGCATATATTCACCTTCAGGCCGTGGAAGAATATTGTGTGACCGCACTCATTAAGCGTCTCCATATCAAGTTTACCAGGCGGTGCATTTTCAGAACATTCTTTGTATTTAACTATATTTTCATATAAAATTACACCAGAAGTAAATTTCTCCAAAGTAACTTTATATTCTTGTCTGCAACTATCTTTAAATGTATAGAAACATTTTTATTTCTTAATGAACGGTTACAGAAAATTTAAGACTTCCCTAGTGCGTAGCACTTTTTTCTCAGAAATGTATAAACTGTTGCAAAGGAATTGTTACTTGTAATTAACTCAAAACGATTAAAATACTTTTCTCGCAGTTAAACAGTGATTCGTGAATAAATTATAGTAACCTTTATTATTAAGTTATAAAATCTGTATTCGTTATCTCTATCAAGATTTTGTGCATTGTTCTTTTAATGCTCGCAATTTGTCGTGACAACCAATTTTTAGGTTACTTTGAGTCTAAATTTAGAAAAGATCTTTTTGCAAATCTTAATATAATCAACTGTTTATCAATTGTATTTTATTAAGCTAGCAAACTAAGGAATCGCATTCCTCCTTTTCCAGAGTTTTCTTCGCAAAAATATGCACTTTAAACGAAAATGTTTGTTAGCACACAAGCGACTACCATTTACATATTTTTGTTAAACGGCAACACTTAAAAAAACTTTTATAATAATTTATATAAAAGGATTCGTTGATTTAAGTTTTGCAATAGAAACTGTCAGTATTTGTAAAAAAGGGCGAATATTGCTTCCTTCGGGAATTAATTGTGCAACATGGGTATTATTGGGATGCCAATTTCCTGAAATATATATATAAGGAGTTATTTTATTATCACTGTCTAACTTTTACTATATAGATTTAAATATATATATTTAATTTGATTGGATTTCCCTGTTGAAAGTAAAGAATTTGTATGTAAATTACTTCCGTTTTGTACCTCAACTTAGATTTCTCAATGATAGTAGGCAGTACATCCTTTAACATAAATTATTTACAACACAAGATCATCTCAAAGATTTTAAATTATTAACTACGTAACTCTTAATTATTTTAGTCACTTAAATGGCCAATGTAGCTTTTATCTTTAATTGTTTCACTCGCATGCTGTAAAATTTAACAAAATTTTATCTTTATTTTGTATTGTTACCTCTTTTGTTACATATAAGGAGCGTTCAAATTTCAGTTATAAATCCATAATTATATATAGATTAAAATATAAGCCGTGTTATTTTTTAACACCATCATCCTTCCTACTGAATGCTCATCGTCATCGTTCAAGAAGTTTTCGTATTCTATATAAAAAACACTTTTTGCAGAAACATCCGTAATCGAACAGCTTCAATGGCCTCTTTCACTTCATTTAAACTTCCTTTCGGTCAGAAACTCTTTTAAGTGCCCAGACACATGACAGCCTGATTGAGAAAAGTCGGGAAAAGGTGTCCACTTTCAAGTTAGAGTGAAAGTTCTCATGTAAGCAGCGACATGCGGATCAGCATTATCATGTAAGAAGTAAACATATGACTGATTTTCTCAAATTTTTCACTGTTTTGTAAGCACATATTTATATAAAATTTATTTAATATCACGCTAAAGCAACAGACTACGATTTTTGTTTTGTTGATGAAGGATAATATAAACAATTTTAATAACCTCAACAATGAAGAATAATCTTTCTGTGATAGAGCCAATTTGTACGAGTCGATTAGCAAGCTTGGAATCCAGCGTAGGGACCACACTCTTCAGCAACCTGTGGATCACTTTGAAGGAGTGCATCAATTTTGACACGGCTTTCTTCTGTCATCGATGTTTCTGGTCGCCAAAAATGTGCATCATATTCAATATAATCTCTGCCGTATTTAACCCTTACTCCATTTATATAAACTTATATAGACAATGTGTTCTCGTTAGACTGTTTTGTAAGTAATTCACAAATTTATGATATGATATGTTTAGCAGTTGAACTTCACTCATGCTTGTAGCGTTAGTCAAGTTGTGAGCTGTTAATTTAATAACTGAGTGTAAGAAAAAGAGGTTTTTGGCGCATTAAGAGCAGATTTACATTATACAGGGGTTGGAATTTACGGATGAAATTTGGTAGGAATATTCACCCATATTATAGTAATAAATGATCAAAATTTGGGAGGAAAATCTTTATTAGTTAAACAAGATTTTATAATAATTGTTAATAATGTGTGGTGCGACATCTCTGATTTGCACATTCATTTACACGCCGAGGCATTGATTGAACAAGGTGGTTTATCTCGTCTTGGAGTATTATCTTCCACTAAAGTTGCACCTTATGTCTCAAGGCTTCCAAAGTTAAAGGAGGACGCTGCAAATTTCGTAATCTTCTACCCATTATGTCCCATACATGTTCAATGGGAGAAAGATCTGGAGATCTTGGAGGCCAGGACAAAAGATGAATCTGGGCCTGATCAAAGAAGTTCAAGGACAACCTTACTACTTTTGGACCTGCATTATCTTGCTGGAATAATGGATCTTCGAGCTCTTGTAAGTATGGCAGGAGATGTGTTCCAACCACCTCCGAAACATACAGTTGCGATGTTATATTGCCTCGAATGAACACCAATAAGCAATCGCGCCCCATACCATAACACCTACAGTGTGGTGTACGTGCATCTTAACTGTAAATTGAAATTTCGTCATTCACCTCGTCTTCTTCTGACTCTCATACGACCGTCATTCATTCCTAAACAAAATCTAGATTCGTCATTAAAAACAACACGACGCCACTCAAGATTCCAATGAAATCATTCATTGCACCTGTAACCGTTGCAGACAATGTTCTGCATGCAAAGGAAGCACAAGTTGCGGACGATATGATGTTAACGCAAAACTTCGGATTTGGTGATAAACTTTTCTAATGGTTACAAGGCGACTTTATTCACCAAACGATTGGTCACTAACTGTCCGAGTAGAGGAAAATCGTTCTCTAAATGTCAGTTGTCTTAAGCGGCGATCTTGACGCTCATTCGTTCTTCTTGAACGATGTTGCTGGCCATCTTGAAACCATTCATAACACACTGGCATTAAATTAGACCGATTTTGATTTACACCGTTAGCAATTTCCCCAAATGAAAAACCAACTTCGCGCCAACCAATAATTCGACCTCTTTGAAATTCGCTTAATTAACGGTAATATCCTCGTTGCCATACTCTAGGCATGATCAAACAAATAAAACAAGTTTACAAAAGAGCAACAACCAAACTAATGTTAATTAACAATGAAAAAGAACAACAAATCGTACTAAAAACACATAACCGAGAATGTTAGCAAAAAACTATAACAACTATCAAAGCTAACGTTATCACATTAGCACTTGATTTTAAAGGTTAATCAATTATTACTTAATGTCAGCCCAACAAATATACCAACTCTGATTAAGAAATTCGTACTCCTTCTAGGTGTTGCAATTTCTATGTCACTAACTATATGTTAGATTTTGGTTTGGAATGAAAGATTAATTTAAACATGTGACCAATTCTTAATGGTTACAGAAATACTGCACTTTGAAGTTAGCGCGTAGATGTCCGATGCGTATGCACGCCTAAAACAACCGATGGGTATTCAGCAGTCTGAATTTGTATGTGTCAGTAGTAACTTCACACTTTTAGGTATTATAAGTGTTAAACTATGATATTTTGGCCAATATTCCACCGTTTAGGCATGCCGCAGGTATTTACACAATATGCCGATATGGTATTTACTGAAAATGCCGTTGCTTCTTGTATAGAATACGGCAGAAGATTTGCTAACCTCAGAGTATCAGATTCAATGGCATTTTTCTCGCGTTTTCATTAAACTGCATGAGACTGGTACTTAGTAGACGTACTTTGGAAGTGCAATTTAATAAAATGGTCCTTCAACAATTACACCCTGAATTTATATACACATCGGTATTACGCATACAAACCGAAGCGGAGATTACATATGCACGGTCTCTACCCTTATCATTTACAGCCAATATAACATCTTCGAAAACGAGGTGAAAGTAGACAACTGGAATTTTGTCGGTGACTAATTGCTAGTCGCTGAGTAATCCACCAATACTTTTCATCGATGAAGCTGCTTTCACTCGCGCTATCTATAACACTCGTAGCACACAGCGGTGGTCCGACAAAACTCACATGCCCTTCAGGAGACAATTTTCAAGAACGCTTCTCTGCAAATGTGTGGTGTGGTATGATAGAGCATCAGTTGATTGGGCATTTTGTGTTACCACATCGTCTTACAGGGCTCATTCATCTAGGTTTTCTTAAAAACCATCTTCCACTATTATTGTAGGAGGTTGCTTTGACTACAAAGATGCCGGATCCTGACCCCCGTACATTCTCGTCGTCAGGTGCATATCATCTAAGACTAGCATTTCCCGAAAGATGAATCGGCTAAGATGGTCAGGTTTATTGATCACCTAGGTCGCTGGACAATACCTCTTTAGATTTTTGCCTGTGCAGATGGTTGAAAGGCAAAGTCTACAAAGAAAAAGTAAACACAAGAGGCGAGTTGATCTATTGGCTTCATAAAATAACACCAAGACGAACTACACGCGGTATTGTCAAGAGAGTTTGAAAGTTCATCGAAATGGGTGGTGGTATTTTTGAACATCAACTTTTTACTTAGTTATTGGTGTGGTTTAGGTCATTTGAATAATTAATAATACAATAAATAAGTCCTTTGCCTTTGCTTAACACATTCTGTGAATTTTGAGACATTTGAATTGTTGTACCTCTGCAACCATTAAGAATTGGACATATTAATAACAACATTTTTATTTAAAATAGTCCATACCTTTGAAAATATTTATTATATCTCCTAAAACGAAAGGTATTTAAATTTGAACACATCTCAAACTAAGTGTGCGTATTTGGTCATTTAGTTATTCAGAGTTTAATGCGTTGTCCTCTATTACAATAATGTAATTACATTATATCCTTATTCCTTCCATCATTTTTTTTATTATTTTGCAGATATACTGTTACCTCAATTTTTAGGCATTTGATATTTTGAAACAAATGTTTTATTAGAATATATTTTAAAATTAGATATTTCTTGTATGATCATAAGCGTTTGTTTCATATATTTAGAATTAGCATAGAATCAAACAAGAATACGTTTTATATTTATAGTGGTTGAAATTGGTACTCAAAAGTATTTAAATAATTACATATTTTAAACAGTAAAACAAAATCACATCTTAGTTAGTAATAAATTTAATAGGTTACACAGCAGTTACAGGTTTTTAGAACTTTTCCTCTGGAAAATTTCAATTCCAAAAATTTTTTGTTTAATAAATCTATTTTATTCAGACACGAACCATGCAAGACAGCTTTATAACTGTTTTGACCGTCGTTGGTACTATGTTGAAATAGAGGCAAAGCTAACAACCAGTTATCAAAAAGTCTTTATATACTTGAGAAAATTAAGAATTTTCTAGAGTATAACAGTTAATTATGGAGGGGGGGGGTTACAATTAACACAAATTTGGTACCAGGGTATTTTAAGCTTCCCTGATATTAAAACATAGTAAGTTGTATTAATGGGACAGGAATTACAAAAGAACTAAATGATTTCGGTAATTCACTGCAATGACATTTGTTATATACCCTCTATATAAATAGCAGAATCTTGCTACAGCGTCCAACTAATCAGCACGAATTTATCTTCAATTGGGATTGCAATAAATAGCTGGCTTACATTCTGCAAATAATACAATTCCTTTTGCCTGTAATGATTTCAATATTTTCGGTGTTGCTCAATGAAATGGCCATAAATTTATAAAGCGTGGACCATCTGTTGGTTTCTTTTTGAAATTGCTATTAAAACTAGAAATGATTGTTGTTTTCTTTGAGAGATTACACCTTTGGATTATTTGTAAAAAGCAATTTCAATCAAACGGTTGCCGCGGCTAGGTTCGTAGTACTCCATCGTTCTTTACCCAATTTCCCGTACTTTGTCGAATAGTTTGATGGATATTTTCCTTTACTGCGCCAATTGTTTGTGGATTGTTGAAGTAGCAATGGCTCTTAACATTTCACCATAAAGAATAGTATAACGGCGCCACACAGTATCTGCGCACTGATTAATGAACGTCTCCAAAACAGCTAATAACATGGTTACTGCGTAAAATATTGATTATTTCATAGTTGGTGTGGCATGTTATGCCATACTGACGGAACTAAAGCTCATCCACTTTTAAATCGCCTAATAGCACATCCCATTTACTGTAACGCTGTCAGCAGCTTCATTTTGAAATAGATAGAGGCCAATGACGTCACTTCTCCAAAATCCATACTAACAGTTACTCTACATTGGGTTTTTACGACTAGGTGTAGATTTGAGGAACTCCCAAACTTACAGCTTTGTTTATTAGCATAACCACTACGAAAAGCAAATGAGCTTCGTCTGTAAAAATGATTTTTCGACGAAAATAGATGTCATTCTCCAACTTATACAAGAGGTAGCGAAAAATACGGTCATTTCAATTCAACTCTTGAGTGAGTTGCACCTTGTAAGTAAAGAATCCGTGGTCGTTATGCAAAGAATTGCGCCTGATATCCAGTTGTTGTGATATGTATCGAGTTCAAGTTTTTGGATTTTGATATACACTTTGTGCAACAGCAGTAATTATTTCGGCTGATGCACCGAACTTGGACGCAGATATCTTTTTTTATCAACAAGCATACCAGTTTAATGAACTTTGTTTATGAATTTACTTACAGTCGCTAATCGGGCTTCTATCCCACCAAAATTCTTCTCAATCTTCGCACAATTTCTACATCATAGCAGTCACTTTGAAAATAATTTTTCAATATTTTCCAGGGTAAATCAAATGTAAAGGGATCCAACATGTGGCCCACCCTTTACATCTTCTGTGGCAGAAACTTGCTTTTATAAATGTAAAGTTTTTAATTTAGCAGTTTTCCAGTTCGTAAGATGTTGATTTCAGAACTCTGCCTAGAAATGACATACTTAGGCGGTCCGTCAGAATCAACATTTCAGGTCCTATTAATCGTCTTTATCGGCGTAAGATAATTTAATATTACCCGATATCGGTTTGAGTAAATAAGTCCAGTATAGTATCGCAAACGTTTAATATTTATGTTAAATTACCTAGTACAGTTCAAGCAACAGAAGCTCAACCAAGCACGTTTTTAGGAGCATTGGTATGGAACTTTTGAAAAAGCACATCAACATTTGCTAAAACTTACGAATCGTTTTCTATATCAATTAAAATTTGTAAATGCTAGCTTATAAAGCTCAGATGTGGTGATCTTAACATCGCTGATAAAGACCGTTCACGACAAATTAAAAGTTTGAAGTTGCTTATTTGCAATAACTATTGGCTGAGAACTCAAATCATTCACTTAGATGATTAAATGTCATGAAAAAGATTCCAACGGTAGGGAAATGACTACCATATGTATTTGTTTGATTTTGTAGCTGAGGGTTCAGGATGCGGAATTTACCTTATTCCTCTGGAGCTAGAACTGTTAGATAACCATTTCGCCATGTCTGCTAGAATTTTGCCGAATCTGGAGCAGTTCCGCTACCAGTAGGGATTACTAACGTGACAAACATCACATTGACACGGGACCTGCGATTTTATTTCCTTATCCGAGAAGAAGGCATGTTTTTAAAATTTTTCTCCCCTGAAAAAATTGCCGACCTCCATCGGGTTTGAACTGGCATCCCTTGGGCGCAGAGGCAAACATGTTAACCACTACACCAGTCGGGGCCGGCACCAGATGTATTAAAGTACTATTATGAATCAATTGAATATTTAGGTTTCTTTGCTCATTAGACAAATAAGAATTTTTTGCATCAGATTATGACAGATGATGAGAAATGAATTTATTAGGTAATCTTAAACACAAAAGCATTTATCTTGTGAGATCACAAAGGTACGGTGTATTATGGGCTTTTGCTATCGATTTTTATCGACAGCGATTGTAAAATTTGAAGAATGCGTTGGACCAAACACTTCCGTGAATATCACATTGCTTTAGACGTGAAATAGACATTATTAAGACTCCAATGAAAAGTTCTTCTGCATCCAGTGCATTCTCTACATCTATCGCCAACAAAATTGTCATGTGTTCTGCATATACATCTCTCCAATTTCGAAGGGGAACAAAAATTCATTAATTGGTGTACTACTTCAAAATAGGAATTAATTTCTTGCCAAAAATGATGCGTAAATGTTGTGGAAAACGGAGAATAACATTCTGATTTATGTAACTTGTCTTACTTTCTTTGATTAAATGCTTTTTTAGCTAAAACGATTTCTCAAAACCAAATCGCACTCCTAATAGGATAAGCTATCCAAAACCTTTGATGCACACGCCGAAAGACACTTTTCCCTTTTGTTGATCTGAGTTTTCTCATTTTAATGTAAATGAAGATATTGCGATGTATACGGTGTATGATAATCATAGTATTGCTTACTTTTCAGAAAGTCTAAGTTCAACTATTGAAGTCACCTTCAACGCACTTGGTTTCTGTTAGTTCTTGAATTTTCAGAATGATTCTTTTCAAATGAATTCTGTAGCAGCATTTTCTTGTATTATCTCTTTACCCTCTAGTTCTTCCTATAGCACCATTTCCAGGGTAAGTTCAAATCAAAGTAAAAATAATATAAATTTTTGATTTCTACCATAAAACCAAGATTCCTAAATTTTCGTAGATTATTTTTTATAATAATTACTAATTACTTAATTTACTATTTTGGAATAATTTGTTATAGCAATTGCTTCCTTTATAAAAATCGAACTCATCGTGTATAAAATATACAAAACCAGTTGAAGTGAATAGCTTGGCATATAACTTTAAAATATATATTATGAGCAAACGAAAGGACAGTCGGAGAAAAATTAAATTTTAAAGCCTGCGTTTTTAAATTAAACTGTTACTCTATAAACTCTAATGTGTAAAGTTGCGTGTTGAGTAACTGCCTGCCATCTCATATAGCTCAGTATGGATAGCAGTTTTGGTTTAATTGCCGTATCGTTATTGGCTATTGTAGTTTTGCAATCTAGAATAAATGTATACAATTCGTTTTGTATCACCAAATTCATTTAATCTTGTAAACATCGTTGCTAAGCATGATGTAACTGCAATCTGCCACGTTTTAACAACCAAGCTTATAACTAATATTTTAGCAATTACAACGTTGAGATAATCAACGATATGTTTAATTTTGAAGTTACCCACTTCAAGCCTTCTTGGTTCTTTATTACTTTGATGTAAATATAGCTATTATAGAGAGACCGGGTTATAGAGTGTTTGATATTACATAAATGTGTTTTATAATATAAAGACATTTTCAAACCATTAAATAGTATAAAAATCATTTCGATTTAATTATGTATGTAATTAATTATCTTCATTAGGGTATTATTAATGATACTTGTTAAAAATCATACATGATTACTTGTATGGTTCGAAAATGTCAGGCTTCTTCCAACCATATAGGTAATTACATACTATATTTAACAACCACAATTAATAATGCATGAATGAATATTATAATTAAATGCATAATTCAGACCAGGACGGCTTCGAAAACTAAACAGTAAATTTAAAAATTGTTTACAGTTAAAGGGTTTAAAAATATGTATGCATAATATATTATAACCATCCTACGAGACTTATTATTAATAATAAAAATAAAAACTTACAGAAAAGACATTTACTTAATTATCCAGGTCTAGCTAAAGTTTTAATATACCATTCCAGAAATAATAATTCCTTAAATACAGTTCATTCAAGATTAATCGGATAGACTTAAATAGGGAAATATTTACAAATTTTGTTTATCTAGCAGTGATACTTCTAGGATTTATTGGTATAATAGATTTTCACCTTTACGGTCCGGGCCTCATAGTAAAATTATTATAAGTTCAAACCCTCAGACAGCTTGATAATCATAGCTTGTGGTCTGTAAATCT
This sequence comes from Phrixothrix hirtus, assembly GCA_024586415.1. NCBI lineage: Eukaryota > Metazoa > Arthropoda > Insecta > Coleoptera > Phengodidae > Phrixothrix > Phrixothrix hirtus. The sequence goes on from JAHWXV010346230.1 coordinate 16,610, forward strand.
ACTATGGTAAAGCTTTTTTGAAATGTTGCAAGTTTTTCTATTGATATAGTATAGATAAAAATGTATTGACAGTTTTCATGTTTCGTCAAAAATCGTAATGCGTTCGAAATTTACGGATTGAATTACTTAAAATGGTTATAATTTTTGAACCGTTTGAGATATTTTTATGAAATTGCAATCTATCGTTGAACTTTAGCGTAAAGTATCAATAGGGAAAAAAAGATAATATTTCCTGAATTGCAAAAAATCTCGGAGACTCAACAAAAAGTATTTACGGAACAAAACTACATCAAGATATTTGCAAATGTGATTCTTATTTCGCCACAGTATTAACTTAGAATAATTGTCTGATAACTATCATAGACTTAATAAAATAACTGCTTCTTATTTTAATTTCTAAACGTTCTGTTTCTGGACGTTCCTTTTCATTTATTGTCATTTAGCAATTATTAGTGGTTTTGTATTATTTGACTCATTTAGCTGTATTGAATTTTTTTTAGATATGTTCTAAGTACAAACTCCAGCAGAAAATCGAACGATTTTGAGAAAACTTGTTTCTGTAATAGGACTGCGTGCTTATTATATTGCCCACGCCGTCCTATAGTCGCCATGAAACAGCGGGACAATGCATAGTAATCGTTTGCAGTTAAAAGCGCTTACAGAATAACAACAGTTTTGAGGTGGCTATGCGTGAATTTTGTCTGCAATTGCCATTAAAATATAGCTACATAACAAGAAACTGCCTGGTGCAAGATGAACAGTTCATATGACAAGGAACAGTTTTGCGTTTAGGACTGCTCTCTCTAGGGACCCGAGACCATCGGAGATGAACATCTCCAATAAGAATGTAAGAAAAATGTTGCATGATGACTTACAGCATATTCTTTACAAGATTCAGGTGGTACGTTAGTTATTCACACGTGATTGTCTCAACCGAATTAGATTTTATGAACAGGTTATATGACACATATATGAACACAAAAATTAACAGTTTTTGGACATCTCATGAAGTATATTTTCGAGTAAATGGTTTCGCGAATAAGCAAAATCCGAGTGACAAATAAAAGGTTATTGCACAGTAAAGGAGTAACTGTTTTGATCTCATGAAATAATTGATGTCTTCTTCTTTTAAGGCAATGAGGGAAACCCTAATAGTGATGACAGTTAGGTACGTTCACATGATTGCAATACATTTAGAAAACCAGTTGACGCTGTTTAAGCAGGAAGGCGTAACTGCTCATATGCCACAATCTTGAATGCGCTGAGGCAGAAATTATTTGGTCTGCTAAATCTTCGGATCTATCCATGTATGATTTTGTTTTATAAAGATGTCTTAAGAATTTGTTGTATAAAGACCACTCTCAAAATTTCGAAACGCTTAAAGCAGGCATCTGTTGTGTAGTAAGCAACTTTCCTGAGAATATAGTGAGCAGGTGAATGCAATATGTGCATTGGAGGTGCGAACAGCGTCTACTCAATATCAATTTCAGAAACAGAGATTTCATGCTTGTAAGCTTTAAATAAATATTTCAGATTATCAAACATATATTTATGATCGTCCGTTTCCCTCCAGACTCATTGTATAAAAACGCGCATTTTTATCTCTATCAATTAATTTCAAGGATCGCGTCGTGAATTTTGTTTAAGCGCGCTTTTCCATTTGGAGACTATTTTGGCGTTATTTTAAAGAGACGCTCGATAATTTTTGAAGAATTTCGTTTAATTTTGTAAGATGCTTTAAATCAAGAAGGTTTTTCTGTGACTTCCATCTATTTTACCTAAATTTTCGGTTGGATAGAGCAAGGACCTTTTTTCAAAATTGTAGGTATTCGGCCTCGATGATTCCGCGGTTGGCATGTTTATCATGCCTCTGAATTTTAACGATCTCTATAATTTTGCAGCGGAGGAAGAATATAAAAACATTTGTTCTTTTAGGAGAAGGAAGTAAAACTGGAAGTCCCACATTGATGTGATCTTTGGTATGCAAAGTCACCTCCTGGTTCGGCTAAATTCTAGTAAGCATGGGGTAATGTCGAGAACAGAATTTTCTTATGCGGAACTCTCCGTCACAAAAACAATGACAACAAACAGAAATGATCGACATTGCCATAGATATCAATTTTGTTATCTATTCAGGTTACAGTATATTGCTTTTTCATGCTATATAAAGCGAATATATCTCTATTTTTATCACTTTTTACTCCTTGGGTGATATTCAGTAAATGAATGATGTAAATTTAAAGAATATGCTTAGTACAGTTGCGGTCTTAGATTCGATCCCGGTCACGGTCATTCGATTTTCACTTATTTCTTAGATGTTTGATAGTTTATAAAGCCATTAGTTTCGCTAAGTTTGTGTTTTATGAATTGACAGCCCTACGTCGTTAAAAACACGCTTCGTCCAAGGCGGAACTGACTTTTCCAAATCCATCATTCCCCATTAAACAACCTTGATATCCCTGAGGTGATACTTACATCAGGCTAGCATTTATTTATATGTGACATACCAGTCCTAGAACTAAGATAAAGAAGATTGTATTGATTCAATACAGAATGTCCATACTTTTTGATCTTACTACATTTTTGTAAATAAATGTTTTGAGAGAGGATTACGTGTTATTTTGGCGAAATATCAACATCAGGCGGATATTGCTAGATATTCAATAACTCGATTACTACATTACTTTGATCTGATAAAGCGTACAAACTCATCCTTCACTGTATCTCCATTTGCTTCCGGTTCTTACTATTAAATGACATTGATACTCCTGACGTAGTTAGCGTTACATTATCTACACGTTGCTTACTAATGCTAGAACTACGAGGAAGTGAGAAACTTTTCGTCAAAAACTGTTCTTATAGTACTGAGTTCAGTTGTACAACATTATTCAACTTCTGCTAGCCAGGTAGTTCAATACCGTTGGAGCGTATTTTAATGAAATACTTAACGCTTTTCGCAACATTATCTTTTTTAAATTCCCAGGGGTGAGCAGAATATAGAAATGACTAGGAATTTATTAAATAAAATTCTTCTAACCCAAAAATAATTCTTTGTTTTTAACCAGCAACCGGTTTATGATTTTACTTTTTATAATCGCAACATCAGGCTACAAGAAACCTAATTTACGGTGTTTTATTTTTGATAGCTAAAAAGAATTATATAGAAGTACTGCTAAAATATAAGTGGTTCCGTAATTCTTTTTAACTAACAAAATAATAACATTCAAAGTTAAGTTTCTTGTAACCTGATGATGTGCTATAAAAATAAAACCACGAAACAGGTACCTGGTTAAAAATAAAAAAAATGAGATAGTGGATATTTATTTAATAAGCTCCAAATCATATTATAACCCAAATAGGGTAAATAACTGAAAATATTGAATTGATAATTTTGTTACAATTTGAGTACCTGAAAATTTGAACTATTTCTCATTTATTTTTATAAACGAGATATGTACATAAATTTTATCTTGATCAAATAATTTGTTTACCTATTTACATTTATTTAAAAAATTATTAGGTAATCTGAAAACCTTGGAATTAAAACATAATTGGTTTCAAATTTTATTATTCAAAGTATGCTTTCAACTATTATAAAGTAGCAAGGTACTTATAGATTTAATAATAATTTACGTAAACGGATGAAAACACTCTAATTCCTTCATGTTCGCTAATAGTTAGGAAATTATGCATAAAACGTAAGCTGTTGTTAAAGTTTATAACAATACAAGTCCTTACATAATTATTAAAATTACCTCATATGCATATATGTCACATTGTTTCAGTAGAAAGGACACTTTTAATGCATTGCTTACTTTCCTTAAAAATTTCTAGCACATTACGCATTCTTAACTTCTAACAAACTTTCATATCCTTAAAATATGATGCATTTTAATTTATTTTCCATAATTTTCGCTGCGCAGTTTATATTCTATAGGTTCTCGCATTTGTTGAAGAAAAATGAAGATATTCGGTCAAACTTTTGCATTATAAATTTATCACACAGTTAGACGTCACATTTGATTTTTCTTCCTTTGATACAAGTTCCAATCAGGATGTACACAACAGTATTGTAAGCTAAGCTGTAACCGCGCATATAGAGAATTTGCAGCTTATACGTGGGCTCTGAGCGGAAGTGCATAGGATTTCTATTAGAAAGAGTTTTGCTACGTAAATAAGTGAAGGAGAAGCAGCCAGGGTCAAGAATTAAATCCGTGGAACACGACTGCTCTACAAATTTCATTAGGCTAAGTAAGTTCTGTCATTTATAGTATGAGAATTACTGATAGCGTGTTACAATTTTTCAAATTTTTAATTTGTATTGTTTGAACTGTGATCTATATCTGCAAAAAAATGCCGTGTGTTCAAAATATGCAAGAAATATTTTGAGTGAATCCGAGGCGTTCCTGAATTAAAAGTAGTAATAATTAAAAATTAACTAACTAACATTATAGGTAGTGCAAGAAATTTGTTTTTATATCATGGTCAATTGCTTACCAAAAACTTTACAAAACGGATACCTCGGATGTAGTTAGCAGATAATAGTAGACTTTTGGATCTCATAATGCTGAACATTACCGACCATTCTTCTATTATAGCAACCGCAATCTTTTCAGAATTGCGGAATGATCTAAAAACTAGAATACTTCCTAGTAACCACCTTAGAAGATATCACAAAAGTGCTAGAAAGCAAAGTAGGAAAAACGTATATGCAGAATTTCGTTTGTATACACTAGATATAAAAACGTAAGGTGCACTATGTCCTTAAATTTATCAGTTATCGATGCTTTTCCTTTTTTTCTTTTATTAGGGCTAACTGTCATAATAAATATTTCTATGGATTGTGTAAACTATTTGAACTTAAGTGCATAGCCTACCGCAGTGATCCCAGAGGACTTGCTGATATCTACAGTGTTAGTCATCCCTTTCTAAAGAAATATCACTCCAAAATAACACCAAAATTTTGCAGTACAGTATGGGTATGCAATTTAATTAATTCGTCTAGTAGATTAAATTAGTTGTCTTTAATTTGAACTGTGAACTGGTTAAATGAGGGAAACCAATTTATTTTTAAAGGCTATATTTGTTTCTTTTAGGATATTTTTGCTCTAGCAGATCATAACTTTGCGATGTGTATTTTTGATTAGAAGGTCTAATAAACGTTTAGTTGTTTAGTTCAATATTTTTGAGGTGCTACCATTCGACATATATTCCAATAAATAATAAGTTAGTCACAAGGTTAATACGTCTATTTAAATAAAAATGCGATATGCAAAATTACACAAGTTGGGAATTAATAGAATACAATTTGATCGTTGACCACCTTGAGGGCTTTTCTTTAAAACGTATACACATAGTTCAGTGACTTTTCAGCACTCAAGCTAACCTGGCGTGTTAACTATTCATAATCAGTTAAAGTAAAACTAACTTAGTCTTAATTTTGTGTAGCAACTCCAACATGATTTTTTTGCGAATCAGATGTTTGCATTTCAAACTTATCTTTCTTCTCTCTCTAGTTAGTTGACGTTGCATCTGCCTTCATGCCATGCTTAACCCGTGTAGTTTTTCGTGCGTTACCCTGAGTTTTTCGGATATTTTGTTACCTTACACCCTTTCGGTTATTTTTTAGGTCTCTTATTTTTTTATTATTTAATGAACCCCCTGGACACTGTTTATTTCTCTTAATATTAAAATTTTATGTTCTTTGCAATTTGCCACCGTCGTAATTGTTCAAAAATTTATTGAATCTTTAAACCTTTCACTGTTTTTTATTACTTGAGCGACAATATGTTGGCCTTAGGGTTTAAAGTACCTCATACACTACTTATTTTACATGTTTTTAGAAAAATAAATTAAGCGTAACTTATTTGATTTTTCAAGATGTTGAATTTGATGTGATTAGACTTTCTAATCGAGTGGATTTCAACAATAGTTCAGCAAAGCACCCCCATACGATGACCATCCATAAGCTGAGCTTCCATTAACAATCACACTGTAAACTATTATACAATTTGTTTGCTGTGGTTTGGGTAGCACCAGTGACACCCGGATGGCGATATATTAAACGAAGCTTTCACTTGAGGAGCTGTTCACGTGGGAATGGCGTGCAATTATCCGTTACTTCACCACAAAAAATGAAAATGTATTCAATAGTTATCGTCAGTTAGTTGTTGTATATCATAACCTAGATGCTTCGTCGATGTTGTAGTGAGGCTCACGAGAGAGTGTAAAACAGCCACTCAAACATATCGGCAACAGACTAAAATGCGGCGCAAATTCTTGCAGTTTTAGCAGAAAATAAGCATCTCACAATGACGCAAATTTATAAAAAATTAAACAAATCTATTGAACGACCTTACCCTATACCGAAAGTATTATTCTAGGTGAACTACGTTTCTTCGAAGTCTGTGCACTTTGGGTGTCGCATATAAAATAACTAGGTTGGCAGCTGCCCTTTCCTTTTTGAATCAGTATCCGAAAGATTTCATTTCGAGGATCGTCACCACAGATGAAACTTGACTACTTCATCACGCTGCTGAAGGCAAACGCCAAAATATGATTTGGAAAACACCTGAAGGAAAAAATCCAAGATAAGCACTGAGAGCTATCAAACTTTTCAAAAATTTTAACATGCCAAGTTTATGTTTAAAATATATTTTTGTGGCATAACAAAACCCGTACACATGCGACACAGAAAACGCATGAACTCTTGAAAACATTTTAATGAGAAGTTTTAAAGCACCAGCTATAATCGGTGGATATTATGCCAAATGAATGTTGCTTGTTGCCGTACCTAAAATACTATTTAGGTGTTAAATGTTTTGACCACGATAATGCTGGAGAAAAATAAATACATTTATGAAGAATGAAGCTGGATCCTGAATTTTATATAATGGGTATGCCAAAATTGACGTCAAGATACGACGAGTGCTTAAATGGATGTTGTATTTTTGGGGGAGAGGAAAGTTATTTGTTGGATGGATCTAGTATACACATGCATGAAATATTGTGCTAGACAAGATTTTATCATAAAAAGCAAAATATACATCTAGAAGAACAAAATCTTGAAAGTAAAATTCCCGAAAACTATATAGTTACGCAATTCTTAAAACGAGAATCCCATGTGTCTAATTGCGTTTGCAGATATATTAACTATTAACGTGTATCCTAGTTAAATATTTACCAGGAGAAAAATAATTTTAATTAATGGACAGGTTAACAATTACTGTTTATGTCAAAATATTAGCACTTAACGTCAAATAAATAACCGTCTAGCGTTGTATGATTTTAAAATCTAAGAAATTAGTGAAATTGAATTTTATCTGTTAAGATATATCCGAGGCTGCAAAGAAACTGTATCGTCCATTGTTAAAATCTGGAATAACTGAAGCAAATCCGTTCAAGAGACATGCATTTTAAGAATTATATATGAGGAAGTGAAGAATTCTTTGCCCAATCCAGTTCTGTACAAGGAAGCTGTAAAGCTCTCTGTCTGACTTACTTGGCGAAACCATATCGTAATTTTGACATTGTCAATGTTTCATAAGGCCGAAGTGACAATTTTCAGCAGCGTCATACTAATTTGTAATTTCGTTTTAAGTCACTAAATATTGAACTTAAAGAGTTGAGCATGTAAAAAATTTTGGTTAAGTAGAAGTCAAAATGTTTCAATGTTGACTAAAAATAAAACAAATTACCACTTCAAAGATGTTATAGGAATATTTTGATTTTCTCGTTAAAAATTGGCGCGTCATTTTTTTGTCACTCAAACTTTGCAATATTGCAAGTAGTGATACAAGGGCGCTTCTGGAGCGGAAGTGGGTAGGGCAACTGGGATTCGCGTCTAGGCTCAGCCACGTGTAGGAGCTTAAGCCACGTGACAAG
>JAHWXV010346255.1:0-14026 GCA_024586415.1 Phrixothrix hirtus
TGAAATTGGTATTCTCTCGCGTAAGTTTTTGTTGGTTCTGAAAAGAACCTTGGTGATGACGTTTCGGCAGATTTACATTTGCTATTTTCAAGTTTTCGCTTTAGCTCTCGACTTGGTTATTCGTATAGAACTGATTTCTTTTACCGTTGGTAGGGCTTTATATACTCTACTACTTTCCCTTTTTTGACGGGCATTCTTCGTGTAGCTCCGCGTTATTGGTTCAGTGGTTATGCATGGCGGATTTTGTGTACTTTCTCTTTTTGCGCTTTCACCTTTTATTTTTACTCTTGTATGAGGCTTGTAATGGTTTCCACGCTGTTGGCAATCTCTGTGTGGCATCACGTATATTAAGGTTGTTTGATCGCTTTTCTATTTCGATTGCCTCTCTTATTATTCTTCTGCCATATTGTTCGATGTTTGCGATTGTTTTAGTATTGTCCAAGTCAATCAAATCCGATGTTGTATTTACATGTTGTGCCAGCGATAAAGTTTTATTATCCTTATTCACGCTATATTTATGTTCATCTCGTCTCGCACTGATCATTCTATTAGTCTGTCCTATGTATGATCGCTCACAGTCACGACATGGGATTTCGTAAACTCATTGGTTCTCTAATTGTATTTTAGTTTTTGAATTTCTCAGCGCTGCAGAGATTTTTCTGTCAGTTTTGAAAGTTGTCTATATTATATTTGTTTAAGATTCTGGTGGTTCCGTTTACGTAGGGCAGATAAGCTTTAGCAATTGGATTTTCGTTTTCTTTATTCGTAGATATATTTGGTTTTTCTTTTAGAGCCCTTTGATGTGGTTATTTGTAAATCCATTTCGGTATAGTGCTGCTCGGAGTATAGCAAGTTCATTATTTAAGTGGTCTGCGTCAGCGAGTCTTTGAGATCTTTTCACTAGTGCTTTCACTATAGCATGTAGTTGTGCTGGATGGTGGTGCGATTGAGAGTTCAAATATTTGTTAGTGTGCGCAACCTTTCTATATACTGTGTTGGCAGTGGTTCCGTCTTTTCTGTTTGTTATAAGCACATCTAGGAATGGAAGCTGATTATTCTCTTCTACTTCCATGGTGAATTTAATTTTTTGATATGAACCATTGAGATGTTCTAAGAAAACATTGAGCTTGTCTTTCCATGATGCCAGATCACAAAGGTGTCATCTACGTATCGTAGCCATAGTTTGGGTTTGTGAGTCGAGGTTTGTAGTGCGCACTTTTCCAGGTCTTCCATAAACAAGTTAGCAATAACTGGAGATAGTGGAGAGCCCATGGGTGCTCTTTCTGTTTGTTTGTAGCGTTGTTATTGGTATATACAATATGTGTTTTCCATGCAATGCTCTGTTAGTTCCATAATATGGTCAGGTGGTTGGTATTTTCTTTTATTATTTACAGAGATTCATCTATATGTACGTTGGTAAATTATTTACCAATTACGAAATATGAAATTCCATATATTGTAAATACATTTTTGAAAGATTTAGTAGTTGTATGTGAAGTTGGACTACATTTAGTGAGAGCATCTAAGACAATTAGAAATCGTTTACCTGATACTGGACCTAAGACCTTCCAAATGGTGTGTTGGAACGCTACGGGACTCTTTTGATTTTAGGCACAAGCTGAACGTGATCTAACCAATACTTCAATATCTTTATCTATATTTTTCCAATAATATGAAGGTCTAGCTAATGTTTTCGTCATAACGACACTAATGCGAGTGTCATGTAGTTCTTCTAGAACAATTTGCTAGAGTGAAGCTGGGATTTCTACTCTTAAACTTTGTAAAATGATACCTCGATGTAATGTGCATTGAGTTTGATTAGAGGTTTTTGATATAAGGTTATTTTTGAGCTTCTTTAAAACAATGTCTTTCACAGTTTCAAGTTAAATACATTTACTTGTAAGTATTGATGGTTTAGATATTTCATTTACTAAAATTTCATTTATTACAAATGTCTCATCCACTTCTGTTGAGTTTGAAACTAGTATTGGAGCTCTTGAGAAATAATTTACCTTCCCATTTTGCTTATCAGGTTTATGTTGAATTTTTTATTGAAACTGACGTAAAAATATAGCATATCTAGTAAGTTGTAATGCAATAATTGATAGTAATTGTTTATCCGGATTGAAAATGGCTTCAAGTGCTTTAGTATCAGTAATCAGAGTAAATTTATTATCATATAAATACCGAACCAAATCCTTTAGCGCTGACTAAATTAGTCTTGCTTGTTTTTACCATTCACTTTGTGGGACAAAATTTCTGTAAATCCAGTTGTTTCAAAAATAATTGGTATCTCTTTTTGAAATCGAATAAGTATACGATTGCTATATAGCTTATTTTTAATTGCGTAAAATGCACTTTCACATTACTTCGACCATTCAACTTTAATTTTTTTCCGCAGTAATTGATTAAGTGGATATAAAATCTTCGATGTACTAGGAATACAATTATTATAGTAAAGTACAATTCGTATGAAAAAACGAACATCATTTACATTCTTAGGTTGTGGAACTTTAATAATTGCCTCAATTGTTACTTCTTCCTACCTATACAAAATATAGTATAAAGTATCGTTTTCGTCCAAATTTTTTGATGTCGAAATTTTAGTGGAAATCCACATTTTCGGGCCCCCAGAGTCCGAAAATTATGTTTTTAAAAATTGGTATGTGTCTATGTGTGTACGCGCGCGCGCGTGTGTGTGTATGTGTGTGTGTGCGTGTGCGCGTGTGTGTGTGCGTGTTTGCGCACGTGCATGCGTGTGTTTGTGTGTTTGTGTGTGTGTTTGTGTGTGTGTGTGTGTGTGTGTGTGTCTGTGTAGTTTACGTGCGTGTGTGCGTGTGCGTGCGTGCCTGCGTGCGTTTAGGTGTGTGGTGTTTAGGCGTGTGGTGTGTAGGTGTGTAGGTGTGTAGATGTGCAGGTGTGTAGGTGTGTAGGTGTGTAGGTGTGTAGCAGTGTAGGTGTATAGGCGTGTAGTTGTGTAGATGTGTACGTGTCTAGGTGTGTGTGTGTTTGTGTGTGTATGTGTGTGTATGTGTTTGTTTGTGTGTGTGTGTTTGTGTGTGTGGGTAGCTGTATGCGTGCGTGCATGCGGGCGTACGTGCGTGTGTACATCTTAGCGCGCAACCGGAATAATTTTACCAAAATGCAATAACCAGAAGTGCCACATTACTCCTGTCATTTTTTGTTTTTTAGCGATTTTTTGGAAATCGGCTGTAACGATTTTTTAAAAATTTATTGTATTTCTGAGACATTTATGTTCTTTCCATTAATTAAGACAGTTTCACAAAAAAATGTCCATAAAACGAGTAACCGAAAGTACTCTTACCATTAACTGAATAAAATAACTATGAAACTGGAAGTCCTAAATAAATGAAAATTTTGTATTTGAGTCGTAACTATATTTGTGTGCTAAATCAAGAATTTGGTTAAAATCGAATAATTTTAAGTATAACTTTATTTTTCATCCACCGTGACCCATAAAACATCTTGATCTATCGCCAATACACCAAGTCTGGGAAATGATGAACAGAAGATTGCGTCATCTACCATAACCGCCAAACGTTGTTGAAGAATTGGGTCAGCAGCTTCAAATACCCTGGGAAGATACAACAGACTATTATGTTTCCAGCATGTTTAGAATGGTAGCGGCATATGGGCCCCAACTTCTGTAAGATGCTCAAACATTACAAATTCAAAATTCTTTATTAACCTAATTGTTTTTTTTTATTTCGGCTACCGTCCTCCCGGATGGAACGTGGAATTTAGAGATTCCTGGAAAGTTTATTGCTAAAGGTATTTATTTTGTTCTAATCTTATAAGTTGTTATTTGCTAGATCTGTCCATTGTACTGTTTAATACCTAGTTAATCCTTGTTGCTGGTTTCTTAGGATAACTATTGATATAATTATAAGTTTGATATAAGTCTGAAAATAAAACCTTAGGCTACAGCATTTAAAACTAAAAGAGTTATTGTAACAGTCGTGTCAGTAGCCCAAATACTGAAACAGTCTACCACTTTGGTCTCAAAAATTTCACTTATCACTAATACTATGATTGAAATAGTTCTATAGTCTAGGGCGAAAATAAAGGACACACTTTAATTTGACAAAAGTCGATGATATGATGACGCCGTAATGACGTCGTCGGTTGATGATACGGGTTTGACGTCTTCCTGGTGTTTGGTCAATAACTTAATTTTTTATTTGTTAATTATGTCATGATGTATTAATAGTCGTGTTGTTATGTTTTGTAATGTCGGATATTGCATGTACAGGGTGTCCCAACGATAGTGTAAAATAATTTCATAATCTTTGGGTAAAGCTTTATAACAACCAATATTTACCGAGTCATGCAGTTGCAAATTCTGCATATTCTAAAAGTACTGATTATTATACAGAGCGTTCTTTAAAAGTAGTACATCAAAAAGTTTGATTTCTTTAATGGAACATTATATATATGAACCAATTTTTGTATTCAGTGTGAAATGCGGAAACTTTTTTGATTTTTCTGAAGAAAACGTATTTTTGGGCATGTTTTTAATTTCAGCTAGCGTCCTTATTTTTAAAAATTAAGAAAGCTCATTCGGCATGTAGAAAGTCAAGGTATAGGGTTAGCGTATAGTTAAATAATATTTGAATTAATAGTTACAGCGTGCTCAAAATATACCTATGAATCTGAACAACTTCAAACTCAAAAATCTCCACTTTTTTTAAATAGCACCCCTATATGTTTTTTATGATTATTTTAGCTTGTAATAAACTCTACAATTTTTCTTAAATATATGCTAAACCAGTTCTCGGTAGTTTTAGAGAAACAGATTTTTTAATATTCCCTGCATTTTTTTATTGAAAGCTAAATAAATTGCAGTCGCTATGGAAAACAAAAATAAGACTATCATGTCAAACCTAATGTGACATTGTGAAATAAGTTTTGTTGTTTATTATTACTGATTGTGAGTTGTATTCAAAATGTATTATCCGAAAAATGAATTTATAGATACGATTTATTTATTTGGAAAATCTGGGAAAAAATGGCTTCGTGCATAGAGGCTTTATAGAATGGAATATCCCGAAAGACGTACATCTACTAAAGCGCATTTCAAAATTTAACGGAGAGATTTAATGTTAGTGGCTGTGTTGATTATTCAAAACGTAAAGTTGTTAATAAAAATGCTGCCAGTCAAGACAAAGAATTGGAAATTTTACTTCATGTTAAAGAAAATCCGCATATTAGTAGCTGCTAATTAAGTAGATTAGTTGAAACTTCACGATATACGATTAATAGAACTACAAAGAAATATAAATATTATCCTTACCCTTTAGAGTTACACCAAGAATTGCATGATGACGATTTTCAAAGACGGGTAATATTATAAATACGATTTTTTTGTCAAAAATAATGTTTTCGGACCAAGCTACTTTTAAAAGTAACGGTATTTCAAACTGTCACAAAATGCATTATTATGAAATGCACAATCAAGCTTGGATACGTACGACAAGTAAAAATGAAAAGCCATTGGTCCGTAAATAAATAGTGTAGTATTTCCAACGATCACGTTATTGGGCCTTATTTCTTTAATGGGTTATTAAATTATCCTACTTACCTCAACTTTTTCCGCAATGAGCTACTTAGACTCCCTAATACACTCGATGGTGATGAAAGATAGAAAATGTGGCTACAACAGGATGGAGCTCTAGCACACTATTATCGTTGTTTCAGACTGTTTTTAGATGAAGATTATCGGTGGAAATGGATTACGTGAAGGTTTTATTACGTGGCCACCTAAATCTTGTAATCTTACCCCACTAGACCTTTTCTTTTAGGGTTATGTTAAAGACAAAGTACATGTTGATGAACCTACTACAAAAGAAGACATACAAGAGAGAATAAAATGCGCGTGTAGATTTATAACTCCACGAATGCTGTACAGAGTACGTCAGTCTAGACCTAGACAATTGAATATGTGCATTCAAGATGATGGGAACCTATTTGAATATTTAATATAAACATTAAAATTAGAATTTTCCTTAAATATGTGTTTGTTGTTAAACAACTTTTCCTATTATTATATGCTGATAAAAAACTATTTTACTTTATAGGTATTTGACATTTGCATATAGTTACGTTTTATATAGGTATTATTTTACTGTAATGCTTTGCTTTTCCAAGGCAACTGCAATCTATTTAAACGTTCAATAAAAAAAACAGGCAATATTAAAACATTTAAGTATCTTTAAAACTATCGAGAATTAGTATAGTATATTTAAGAAAAGTTGTAGAGTTTGTGACAATATACAATAATCATAAAAAATATATAGAGAGTGCTATTTAAAAAAGTGGAGAGTTTTGAGTTTGAAGTTATTCAGATTCGTAGATATATTTTGAGCACGTTGTAGCTGTGAATTCAAATATTATTTAATTATACGCTAACCATATCTCTGGAATTTCCACATACCAAATGTACTTTCTTAATTTGTAGAAATAAGGACGCTAACTGAAATTAAAAACATGCCTGAAAATACCTTTTCTTCAGAAAAGTCTTATTGTTGCGAATCTATTGCGCAAGCGTCAACTTATGTATCTGTATGCTTAGCTAATATTGTTTGTAAATTCTTAGGGATAGCATTCTTACGTAAGCATCGGTCGTATCAAGATGTTAACGTTTCAAGTTTTTATATACTAAATGTATTGCAACTACTTATTTATTCTTTCATTTCTACATTTTTTATTACCCTAGTGAAAATAAATCAACACTTACTATCTCAAAAACTATAAGGTTTAGACATATAAAACTCTTAATAAAAATGCCCCCGGATTTATAGAAAGTTCCATTTAAAAATTGAACTTTTTGATGTACCACTTTTAAAGAACACTCTATATAATATACTTAATATTTTAAACTATGCAGAATTTGTAACGGAATGACTCTTAAATACAGGTTGTTAGACAACTTTGCCCAAAGACCATGAAATTACTTTACCCTATCGTTGGGACACGCTGTGTATTGTATTTTATAATGTGTATTACTAGTGGTTAGTTTTATTCATGTCATTTTGTAATTGTATTATGAAAATGTTTAGGTGTGACTAGGATAGTATGGGTACCATTCTTATTATTAGAAATAAAGATTTGTTTAAATTGGTAATGTTTTTAGTTTTATATGTGCTGATTCATATTCCGACCAGAAAAGTTTAAAATTAATAACCGATTGGCAATTATGCAAATAAAAGTAAGAAACGCAATTTTCTGAAAAATCAAATTTCTCCGTTATTTAAAACGCTATAAAAAAGTTTTAATCTGAATATTGCTTGATTTATTAAATTTCATTTAAAAGTATTGCCAAATAAAAATTTAAGATGGTGATTTCCAACTTTATTTTTTAAATATTGGATTTCTAAGTTGTTAAATATAGTTTTTTTTTCTATTTTCAGCGATGTATAACAACCTATGTTTGAACTAAAAAATACCTAGGATGTTAACTGTAGATATGAATTCTATTGAATAACAATAAAACAAACTTGGCAGTAACATAGCAGAATTTGTCATTTATGTCTGCAAATAACAAGTATCTGTAGATTCCATGTAAAGTGGTGAACTGCAATAATTTTGTACTTACATTAGATGTTACAAAAAGTCCCACCTTACTGTTCAACAGACCTAATCAATCTTCTTGAAAGAAGACAACCAGATGTTAAGGTATTTAACAGATTAGACAGAAATATGCAGCAGCAGGAATGTTTAAACAAATTCAATCTAAACACAAATGTGTCCATTGAAGCTGAGGAATTAACATTGGCGTGGGTGGCAGTTAATCAAAAAATTGGATTCTGGAAATAGAAAGCTAAGTTGATGTATCTAGTCTAACGCCTCTTAAGTTTTAAACAAGTACAAATTTCACCCCTATAAAATGCATATTGCTCAAAATCTGCGACAAAATGATAATATCCGCAGATTAGTGTTTTGCAGATGACTTATTAACAAATGTACAGAAAATATTAATTTTATCAATCGGGTTTTATAAACTGATGAATCTTACTTTTAACATGGGAGTTTTTAATCGGCATAATAAGCACAATACGGCACAGGGCAACCCACACAGTGGTTTAACCACAAAATCAAGTTCGGTTTGGGTTTAAGTTTTAAGTGAAATACTGAGAAATGGTTTGTTTGACCCATAATTCTGATGGAACATTAACTTCTCAACGTTATCTGGAAATTTTCCAAATATAATTAATTAGAATATTGGTAATCTCTTGGAAACGCACGATTTTTGGACAATTCTTGATTAAGCCTTTTTGTATGGCAATTTTTGTAATATAAAATGGCAAAGAGGGCGAAATCGCTACTAGGCGCCCTGTATATAAGGAGAGCCAGAAGGAATCTAGTACCAACTCTAACAATCTATGATTGAAGGTTATAAGTATTATTTGTGTAGAGATTTTCAAATTACTGTATTAAGTAGTGTTTCTCAACCTTTATCGTATTTACCAAAAAACAGTGTCCAGTACCAGACAAAAATAAACCGCCAGCAGGCGTTACCTTGGAAACACTGACATAAAACACGGTTTTATTTAATTTATAAATTTTCTATTCAAAACACAATGCGATTATAATTACTGTTGGGTACATTTTAGCTTGAAGCATACCCCGTTTAATTGACACGAGACTATTATGTAAGTTTTAGTCAGTAGTATCATGGTCTGCCAAGGCTGTTCTACACTTTGTACTGATTTAGTTTATTAATTAAACATTTCGTCTTGAATATAAGTGCACTGTAAGTAGGTAAATTATATAGATAATATAAAAATAAATTTCAAATCCTTTGATTGTACAGTTATTGAGATTTATAAGTAAGAGGTGAACAAGGTCTTTGTACATGAAATTGTCTAGTGTAAAACAGCTTTCAGTTTAATTAAAATTTGAATAAAAATGAAAATTGCTTCTGTTTAAACTTCGCTAAATTAAACGGACAATATTCTAATGTGATGATTAAATTTTAATATTCTCTAACTACCATGACAACCGATGTTGTCCTTTTCCATTTTATTGAGATTGGTTAAAGTTTTAATTTAATTACAAAGTCAGAATACTACCCATTGTGTCCATAATTCGCAATTTTTTTGTAGATTAGTAGGTTCCGTATCTTAATTATTACACAATTTTAAAAATAAGAACTACCTTTATCTTAAAAATACAAACTATAATATTCCCAATAAAATTATTCCTTACAAAATGAATATTTAATTATAACGAAAACATTTAAAACAATGAATGATTCATCTGAAATATATTATAATTAAAAAACGCTTCACCTACCATAAGAAACAAATTAAATACTACTTTTTGATATCAATATACCCAAAATAATGATTATATATAGAAAACAATGACAAGCGGTTATTTAGAATTTCCAATAGAACTTATTTAACATATAAGTTAATTTAAGTTGGCTCATTTAATTTTCTCGTGTAGTGTTCGCAAAACTTGAACTTTTAGATCAAAGGCACCGATCTAGGGAGGTCATTCCGATCCAATTATTATGTATCAGACGTAATTCCATAATTATATCAGAAAATAGTAAGAGGGATGGCATTTAATTAGATAAGAAATTATGTAGTATTTTATAGTTATAGGTTATCGACCAAATTAGAAAAACAAAAATTGTACTGTTACAATTGTACTGTTACAATAATATATTGTGCCTTTATTTGATATCAAAAAATATAACTCGATTTTATACTTTTTAACAACATAAAGTGATTAAGAAAAGATTTGCAATACTAAATATTGTACAATGAATTGTAAATTTGAAAACGCAGAAATCTAGACAAAATAAATGTTTTGTAATCTACGTATGTACATTTTTACGTACATAACCTCGAAAAATATTAATATTTCAAAAAGACGAAAAGGGGTATAACCATTTAAATTTTTGTGCAAATTTTAACATCATTCGCAAATCAATAACGTTATCATTATATGACATACGATTTTTTAAATGATAACCCACAAAATATTTTTAGGAATTATTATTCGCTATTTAATTCTGTATATCATCATCTTAAATTTTTTCTTGTTTAGACAATTTAAAACATTCTAAACCTTACTTCAACAATTTTAATTACCTACTATTTTAAATAAATTAATAAGAACAATAACACATGAAAAGGAATATTTTATAAAAAAAATTGGAATTTTATACAAGATGTAGAAACTGTTGATATCGTATATCGCACTGGGTATCGCTGGAATATTAATTTTCCAGTGGTCGCGTTAAATTTTGTAACATGAGTGGTCGCACCCGGTACCTGGCACCAGGTCTTGTATATCAGTTGGTGTTGATAAAAACTTTAAAATCTTGAAATGTTCTTGTTAATTGAAGAGCATTTGTTAACTACTTCTTAAGAAACGCAAAAAATATATATCATAACATTATTTACAGTTGTATAATCAATAAATTTAGTTTTTTATTGTAATTTAGCTGAATGACATTTTATATAAACAAAACATTTAATACAATCTAGGAACTATTAAAATAATAATAAATAATACTTAATTCTACTTAAATAAAAAACAAAATTTTAGAATCCTCCTACAAATACGCAAAAAATAAACCCCCATAAATCAAAATATTTAAATGGTAAAACATAAAACTTTATTATCCATAGTATCATTGAAAGTTTCAAATAAACTTCTTACAAGTGCTAATTTGTCTATCTTGTTTCTCTCTTCACAAGTTAAAATTTCAAATCTTAAGTGCCTGAGTAAAAAACGGAATCTTATTTTTTGGTGTAGAATCACCTCTCCAAGTTTCCTGACGCATTTTTCGAACACCCTGTATATAGTGTTCTGGTTAACAAGCGAACAAATTTTGGTATCTCGAAAAATATTAATGTGGCGAAAAAATAAAAAGGTATGTAACTATTTAAATTTTTAGGCATCTTTAACATCATTCTTCCTTATTTAGCAGATAACATTATTGATATTTTTTAAATGGACACGTCAATATATTTTTGCGGATTATGATTCTCCATTTAGTTTTGCAAATGCCATAATCCTTTTTGGAGGATTACTATTTTATTTAGAAATTTTAAAACATTCCAAATTCAACAACTCTAGTTACTGTTTTAATTAAAACTGTAGCTTATAAAAAGGAATACTTCACAAATGATAGTTTTACAGAAAATGTTCACAATTTTGATCATTTACAACTTGTAATTGTCCAAGATGTTAGATAATTGTTTCTGGACATGGTTTATAGCGCATAACAAAATTTTCTCTGGATCTGCTGCCACACCTTTTTCCGAGACTACATGACCCAAGTATTTCACTTTGTTTTGAAACAAGTTGCACTTTTTCGGACTAATTTGTAAATGTGCACTTCGTAGTCTTTGAGACACCTCTTCGATATTTTTCAGGTGTTCGTCGAAGGTCTTTTCAATTATTATGACATTGTCCAAGTATATTAGACATGCTTTCCAAGACAACCCTCTCAGGATCAATTCCATTAGCCTTTCAAACGTCGCTGGTGCATTGCACAAACCAAAAGGCATCACAGTGAACTACCAGAGGCCACATTCAACAGAGAATGCTGTCTTTTCGCGATGTTCACCTTCCATACCGACTTGCCAATAACAACTTTTCACGTCTAGAGTCGAAAACCATTTGGAACCGGAAAGCGTGTCTAAAGTGTCATCAATTCTGGGTAGAGGATAGCTGTTTTTTTTGGTCACATTGTTTAAACGACGGTAATCCACACAGAGTCTGGTGTTGCCATCTTTCTTTTTAACCAGTACAACTGGCGATGCCCAAGGACTACTGGATGTCTCTATTATCCCTTCGCGGATCATGTTCTTGATTATCTGTTCAGATTCGCCTCGTTTGGATAAAGTTAGCCTCCCTGGTCGTTGATGTATTGCTTGAGCATCACCGGTATTTATTTTGTATTTATTCTTCCTTTCAAGCTGTCGTCCGCGACAAATATATCGGCATATCGTTTGATCAACTGACTAGCTTTGGTCATTTGCTCAGGGGATAATCCGTTATCCAAGGATTTAAGTGTGGCATGCAGTTTAGATCAATTCTTTACGAGCAAAACCTTCTCACTGGCTTTTGTGCAACGTACCACAGATGAGATAGGCGTGCATGATCCTAATTCAGTGCCCTTTTTTAGAGTTATTTGGAAGGTATTGACATTAATTAAGCAAATAGGCATTATTTCCATAGTTTCGATCAACGCTCTTCCAGCTAAAATTCCACTACCAATACTTATATTGCCGGTTTCTAAAATTCCTATACATCCTACTCAGAGGTCTCCATCCGGTTGGCACATAGCTAGTTTTTCACTGCTTGGCGGTAATGTCACTTCTTCTGCTGGGATTATTTTTATCACATGGTCATCCCGTTGATTCATGGCTATCTCTTGATCATCAACCCGTACGATGTGGTTCTTCAAGTTTAAAGCGAAGCCAAACTCAGACATTATATCCATACCCAATATAACAGGTTTCTCAATATCAGCTACTAGCACACGATGCGTTAACTTCATACAGCTGATCTGAATGTCTGCAATTATTTCACCATGAACGGTTGCGTGCTTTCCGGTAGCTGTACGTAATCACAGCTGTGACGTCACAATAATCTTCCATTCCCAACAACGTTCGGTTTTACTATTGTCATTGTTGCACCTGTGTCCAGCAGCATTTTGCAATTCTTCCCTGCAATTGCTCCATTAATGTAAAGACTATCCGGTTTATGTTTTAACGATTCCACTTGGATGGTAACTCCTTGGCGTTTTCTATTATCAGCAAGACTGCTCATAGAATTTTGATAATTTTTCTGTGTATGCCCCTGTCTACTGCGCTTCCTGGATCGAAGTTTACGTCCTCTTGGCTTTAAGGTCTTAAGTACTCTCAGTAGCATTTCTTCTAGACTCTCAACGTCATCTTTGACTTCTTCGACTGCACGTACGCGAGCATAGTCCTTCGATGCTTGTTTGGCAGCTTCAAGTTCCAGTGCGTGAGCCAATGCACTATCAAGGTTACGCGGACGTGCTAATCTAAGTGCTTGTTGTGTTCCAGAATCCCTAAGGTCAGCGACAAATGTTTGTACCCCAATTTGTACAATAAAGCTTTCTGGAGCCGTTCGATATGCTAATATTATTAGCCGCGCAATTTCCGCTTCAAATTCCTGGGGGTTCTCTCCAAGCTTCTGTACACGATATTTTAATTAGTTACAGTAGACCTATTGCAGATGTTTATCTCCATATCGCATTTCCAATCGTGACGCAAGGTAATCGAAGTTATTCTGTAGATCTTGTTTGAAGTATGTCTAAAGCATCTCCACGTAGAGCCACTATTAAGGCAGTTGCCTTTTCTTCAATGGTCCATCTATTTGGTGTTGCGGCTGCCACGAATTGTTTATGGTAATTGGCTCAAGACGTTTTCGCATCATACGTGGGTACTTTAACGTGCCTTCTAGTACTTGGCATACCATTTTCAATAACAGGTAAATGTTCAACTTGCTGTACATTTGCTTCGGTTGATTGTTCCTGAGGAATTAGTGACACGTCCTTTTTAGGCATGCTGACTTGTTTATTTACGGTAAGGAGAATAAAATTTTGATGTAATTTGTCACACTTATTGGTTACTTCCTCATATTTTGTTGACATCTCATTGGTAACATCCTCGATTTCTTTTGTTAGATCCTGTTTTAATTTAATTTGGCTTAATTTAAATTCTTCATTTAATGCATTTTGACTTGCTTTAATTTCATTTTGTAATTTGTTTTGATTGGATTCCATTTCCTCTTTTAATGCATTTTGACATGATTTAATTTGTTCTTCTAGTTTATTTTGAATTGGATTAATCGATAACATTTCCTCTTTTAATTTGCTTGTAATTTCTTCTTTTAAATTATGTTGATTGGAATCCATTTTTTCTTGCAGTTTAGTTTGATTGGATTTCATTTCTTCTTGATTGGAATCCATTTTATCCTGCATCTTTTGTAACATTTCCATCAACGCCTC
>JAHWXV010346270.1:0-13186 GCA_024586415.1 Phrixothrix hirtus
AGCTATGAGATTATTATGTTTTTCAACAGCGAATTGAAGATTATTATGAAAAGGATTAAAAAGTTCAGAAACATGGAATTAACTTAGAAGATATATGAATTCTATTAATACACTGATCAACAAAGTTTTTAAAAGCGGATTTGAAGATGACATACTTAATAATACAATTCATAATAATATTGATTAAACCTGAAAACATTTAAAAGCACTTAGAAATATATGAAATTTGTATTATCAAAAGATAAGTAAACAGATCAAAAGTCCAAGAAGGATAGCTAATGAAAATCGTATTAGGAATTTTGCTGTAACCAAGTAGTATTTTGGAATTATGATTTTTAAAACGAAATCAATAGAAATGTTAGTAAATAGGTTAATTAAATCAAACGAATCTAAAAAGTGTCTTTTATTATAGAATGTACTCGTATAAGCAGCTTATCTTTAAAAACTTGTAGAATCTGTCACTTTACTCGTAAACAAATTAAAATCATTGAAAGAAGATTAACAATTACAGACAAATATGCAACTATTTTAATATTATACAGAGTGTTTGAAAAATAATTCCCTAGTTTTATGTATAAATCTAATGGTAAAATTAACTGAAAACTATATAAATGAGTACATACAATGAAAGAGACTACTTTCAAGTTTTCCTTTAATGTTAGTAAACTTCAACGTGGGATCCATTTGTTGTCCTACACACGTCGGGACGATATTCCACTTCTCGCCAACACAGCAAGTGTAACCATCTCAACCACAGCGACAATTCTTTGGTTGATGTAACGGATCTTTTCACCGGACCCAAAATTTTTTATGTGGCTCCAAAAGAAGAAGTCAAGTGCGGATAAGTCCGGAATTCGTGGTGGCCAAGGGATTGGGCAAGCCCTGCCCATCCATCTTGCCGCAAAGCGAGTATCAAGAGCCGCGCGCACACTAGTACTGTAATGAGGTGGGGCGCTATCTTGTTGGAAAAATACAAGCCCTCTTTCCAACTCAATATCTTCCACTTGGGGAAAGACATACTCTGTCGACATGTCATAGTATACGTCCCCGTTTATTGTTCTTTTTACAAAAATGAAACGACCAATCACTCGATCTTCCATCAAGCCGCAACAAACATTAACCTTGGGAGAGTCACGTTGATACTGAATAATTTCATGTGGTTGCTCTGCCGTTTTTCTCAGGGTCAAGCAGGCCTGCCAACTGTAGAAACTGAATCGTCGCATTTACGTGAGCAAAACTCGGACAGTTGATGAATCAAACACCACAAACTAGAATAGTGTATATCACGTTGTACAGATTCTAGGGCACATTAAAACTAGAAAGTTCTTTTTCAAACTCCCTGTATATCTTGTATTGATTGAATAATTATAGACTTTGATGAACGAAGGATTTTATGTAAAATAACATCTCCTTGCACCTTTCTATGGAAAACCCGAATTCTGGGTTATTTGTATTTACAATAATTTAAATAACATATTTATAGGGAGTTTACGATATTTTGAATTCTAGAATTCATTATTTGTTTTCTCAAATAAACAATGTTCATGTAAAAAGGCATTTTTAACGATTATTTGTTGCTTAATGAAAAATGGGCAATTTTTATTAATAGCATCTACTTTGAAAAAGCAATTAAAAAGGAAGCTTATGTACGAAGAATTTTAAATAAAGTATAGTTAATTATGTCTGAAAAAATGCCAAGACAATGGCATAAAGAAGGTAAAAATTTTATTATAAAGCACTCATAATTGCATTTCATTTTTTAATTCATGAAGCTTGAAAAAATTAAATGGATAGTAATAAATTAAAATAAACTTACTTTGTTGTCGGCACATTGGTGAGAGAAAGAAAGTTGTTCCGAACACTGCGCAAACTGGCTAAAATTTGTGCGAATGGTGTTACTATGAGATCCTCTCCATGGCTGAAAAAATATTAAATTTAATTGAAATGTAAATTATACAAAATCATTAAAAACAGTTATACACATACATCATGCATAAAAATTCCTACCGACTCTAAGAGCTGTTTTTAATCTTAAAGTTCTCTTTAATTGTAATATTTTATATCAACCAAGATTGACGATCGAAATAGATTCATTAATTAAAATTTACTGCAACTTATGCTATTTTTACAAAATAATGGGTAGTGCTTACAAACTACCTCTAAATTGAATATTGCTTTTGTTAGTATTTATGTTACACATTCTGTTGTCAATACTATAGTACACTATATAAGGAAACGACATTAGAATATATAGAGTTCTGCTAACAAAAGCAATATTAAGTTTAGTGTTAGTTTGTGAACACCGCCCATTATCTATAGGGAAACTTTCACTAAAACTGATGATAAATTGGTGTATCTCATTTAGCTTTTAGCAAAAGCAAGCACTGAGATGATTCATTACTACATAACCAATTATAACATACCAATAAATTTGCAAATACACTCAAAATGTTGGAGGACAGTTTTAATTGGATGCCATGTAATTTTAGTTATAACTAAAAAATAAGTTAGATTAGTTATCTTCAATATAAGAGTTGGTAGTGCAGCTAAAGCTACCGTTCGATATGTGACATTTTCTTGCTTTAATTTTTAACTTTGTTAATTTGAATTTTGAAGCTATACAAAGTTTGTCTCAAAAGTAATCAGAATAATGTTTTAATAAAGTTTTTATTGAATTTATTTAAATCTTGATATTATCCCCTTTAAATGCATCCCTTGGTAATATACACAACGTCTCCAATGGTTTTTCCATTCTTCGTAATAATTCCAGAAGTTTTGTTGAGTTAGGCTGTTTAAAACCCGTATTGTGAGTTTTTGAACGTTTTCTATTGTTCCGCAATGATGAACTTTCAGTTACTGCTTAATTTTCGGGACTAAAAAGAAGTCGTAGGGAGTCAAATTTGGATTGCAAGGCGGATGTGGAAGCACTGCAATCTGTCTGGACCAAAAACTCTCTATCGACAATGAGATGTGATTGGTGGCGTTGCCGTAGTGCAAAAATCCAAGAAGCGACAAATTCAGGTTGTACAAGCAAAACACTTTTTCTCAGGCGACTAAGGACCCCACAATAAAAGAATTGATTTACAATCTGAGGTTCAAATTCTTTGTGAACAATTCCACTGCATCAGAAAAGACGATAAGAGGGATTCGACTCTCTATTTGCTCATACGAGCTTGCTACTCTCCGATTTGCGTAGGATCATATTCAAATATCCACAATTTGTCGCTTTTTATTACTTTGTGCATGAAATTCAGTTCATCTGACAAGCGATCCAACATTTCCTGACTAATGGAAAGGCGATTCTCTTTTTGATCTTGAGACGTTCGTGGGCACCATTTTTGGACAAATTTTGCTCATACCTAGCTTCTCTGTCAAAATGCAATGAATGGTATCTTTACTCATGCTTATCTTATTTGCAATCTTCCTTAGTGATACTTGTCAGTCCTTTCCTAACATAGAACGCACCTTTGACATGCTTGCATCGGTTTCCGACGTCGACGACTATTCAGCGCAACGTTCACCTTCAACGTCTTGTCGGTCGTTTACGAACGCCTTGAGCAATCTCAAAACCTGAATTGAAGACAATCTAGTATCTCCATATGCGTTTCTTAACATTTTAAGGGATTCTGAAGCTGTTTTGTGAACTTTAACACAAAATTTGGTTGCGTACTACTGCTAAATGCTGCATTAAACAACTAGCAATACTGACGCTATCACTGCTCTGAGCGAACTAAACCAATCCTGGTTGTGTACCTACCCCACTAATACCACGCCATACTTTATAATGATGCAGTATTGTCACGAATGGACGTACGACTATTAACGCGGCGAAAATCAGACGCACGCATTGTAATTTGTTTATATGCAACTCCCAACGTCGCAACATTGTTGATTTAACAACTTTTTTCATAAATTTGTCTTTCGTTACTAGAATTGCTAATTTTTGTAATATGTATTAAACTTGTAACAATTAAACTTCATGTTGTTTTAAAAAATCGCTACCTAATATTTTATAAAAATAATTTTTTTATGATTAAGGATATGCACTTCGAAAACATCCATTAAAATAAAATAAAGTATTTCACATGTGTTCTTCAATATTTAATTTAGCAGTAATACTAAAATTAATGTATATAGTATTGGGGCCAATTTTCTTAAATTTTGACGTCAATGATATAGTGAGAATAAAAGAAGCTATAAACCAGGGTAGAATTTTATTATAGATCCTATTTGACTAGTTTAGAAATAATGGTATTATTATTTTAAATCCCTCTGGTGATGAGATTATAACCATTTTGAAACTAGTCAGGTAACAATTATAAAATTTTTGAATGAGTTTTTACAGTCTCATTTATATATATTAATTTCTACTTCCTATTAAGAAATATATTAATTATTTAGGAAATCCGATCGAAAAATACTATAAACGTGTTCAGAAACTTTACATAACAGGTGGAGCATAATTAACTAGTCTTGTGAATCAAATCTGAATTGTTCAAATTTGATCATTTGTCAAATTTGTTATGATAGATACGTAACATAGTAATGGAAAATGCAACAATACACACCAGTAAAACGTGTTGAAATTGTTTAAATATTAATTCGGAAAAACTTGTTGAAGGTGTTAACCCAATGTCAATTTTGTCGGATACCAATATGGTCTAGGTTCATCTAAAAACACAATTCGGCGTTGAGCGGCTTGATTTTATCAACACGGAAATGACAGACGTTAGGAGTTCTGTTAAACTGTGAACAAGTAGTTGTGCCGAAAATGTGAATCTTGTACGTGAAATGTGGAGCAATAACCACTGAAATTAAAACGGCAACATGCATAACTTGCATACGTTAGATGAAAATTTTAACTGATGCACCAGCTGTTGCACAGAGATCGCCAACGACGACCATAGTATGCCCGAACCATCATAAAATTTAATCTAAAAATGGCAATTAATGCCGAAGCTCATTTTGATATTGGCGTTTTCGTCGACAAACCGAATAAACCTTTTTTGGGGAAATGAGAACTCACACGTGGTTCATCTGCAAAGAGTGACAACCTGGTGCGGCATTACTACGCTAAGGGTAATGAGACCGTATTTCTTTAAGACGCTTTAGGTAATGCACTGACAACTGGCCAACGCTGCTGGGAGACGTTGGAGGATTTTCCTCAGTAGTACTCGAAGCGCACGCATTAGAAAATATGTGGTTCAATTAGAAAGATTCAAGTTCACATATCTCGCAAAACTGTGGATATTTTGAGCCGTCCTATGTGTTTAAAATTTCCAAGGATTTAACAATAAATTATTATAAAAAAATAGTTGAGTTTATTTCAAGAATTATTTACATAGAACGTCAACAACTTAATTCTGTCTCATCCCTTACAACTAATACTTTGCAACGAATTTTTTGCTTCAGCGTAAATTAAACTAACGGGAAAGTAATTTTCCATTATCAATGTCCGCTCTATAGTTGTTATTTTAAATGACGTATTTCTAAAAACAGTCTCTTGCTAATGTTGTTTTTATTTTTTATAACTAATTTGTATATATTATTTTAATAGTGTAAAAAATTGGAAACAATAAAAACTCGATAGAACATTCTGGAACAATCCAGAAGATTACTTATGACTAGGATAGATAACGTAATCACACATGACTTACTGTAACCGATATTTGTATAATTAATTTCAAAGTCGGCAATGAGTCATGGTATTGCAATTTATTACATCATTATTATGACTAATTTTATTATTTACTGATCTAGAGTTTTTCCTTAATGTTCTGGAATTTCTCCTTTTATATAAATAGCAGATTAAATTTCTTTAGTTCTAGTTTTAATTAGAATCCTGTCTTGTTAAGTAGTTGCTATACATAAATAAAAATATAAGCGTTTATTATGAGTGTGTTGTGAAATAAATATTTAAGTAAGTAGGTGTAAATAAATAATTGTAATTTTAGTGAATATAAATAAAGATTTTTAAACTATTAACTAGATTCGTTACATTATTAACTATTGTTATTAGAAATATAAAGGTATTTTGCCAAGAATATATACTGTTAGAAAAGGAGGATTTTTTTCATTAAAAACTGAAAAATTAATAATCAAGCATAATTCTAAAAATTATAGTCTTTCTTGTTGGAACATTGATTCTATGGCATTTTTTTAAATTCAGACACGTTTTGAAAATTATGAGCTAGAAGAGCGAGTTATGATTAATAGTTTGTCGACTATGTTTACATGGAACAATTTTCAGAAAGTAATAGTTACCCGATTGTATAGAACTGATAGCTCGTTCCCTATTTGTTTTACAACTATCGCTAGGAATGAATGCAACCGTATAACACCGGTGTTTGTGGTATCACTACCAAAAAAACTTTGACAGTGTATAAGCAGTTAGAAATGAACGCGCCTAAATGGAAATTACAGCCCCAGTATCGATGGTAGAAAAACTGCTAGGTTAGTTTATGCCCGTTATAAGTTTTGAGCATAGAAAAGTCAGTTACATATCGTGGTGTAAAAATATAAGCAAACTGGAAAGGTTATTGTACTTAAACAACGTAAAAGAAAGTATTCGATAGTTGATACTTACGATGGAAATGTTAAAAGTCGCTTAAGACGAATAGTTCATAGTTTTTTCTTTAGCTACATTTAATAGAAATATTAAGCACATCACAAATGAGTTGTTCAGCTTTATACATAGTAAGTACTACAACAAATCAATTTCAAATGAGAATAGTTCGGCCGGTTTAACCTGAGAAAAAGTTGTACACTGCGCATAAGGCGCCTACAGAGGGCACAGCTTTGTATACTCCAAAGTAAAAATTCATTGAAATTATAATCAGTCGCTGACAACCTGAGAAGGATTAATGAGCTACGGAATAATATCAAATATTTTGTACAATAAGTAAGAATAGTGGAAATTAATAGTAGACTAAAAACTAAGAGTGATTCTAATGATAGTGACACCAAGTTTGATGATACTTCCAATGTCAGGTTTTAAACCTCGGCAGCAGTATAAGATTTTTATAATGTTATCTAAAATTAACATTTGTGCTGTACATATATACGGTTTAGAACAATTTAATTATTCCATGATTATCTGATTGTTCGTTATTTATAAAACGTGAATATACTTATTAAACTTTACTATTTGTAATTCAATATTATAATGAAATTAATATACGACTCTACATGATGTTTCAGATAATATGACATTCCTTTTAAGGGATGAAAGCAGACCCTACAGACACCCTAATAAGCGTAAAATTAAAAGCACTACGAATACTAACAATTATTTTTTTTAATGATGACGAGTGGACCATGCACGTGTTTTCAAAAATTACAAATATCATCGAGTAACTGTTTTTTACTAAATAAATACTTCAGTAGTAGAGCAGAATTGTACGTGTTTATATTGACTTTTGAAACAGACGCATAAAAACAAGGCTGTAAAATGATACACCTTTTTAAATGTCAGAGACCGATATCTTGATAAACGAAATTATGCAGTTACTAGATGCATTTCGTTGATTAATCAGTGTTTTAATAATAAAAACGAAATCATAAGTTGTGCCCATCTACAAAACTGTAATATCAATTTTGTTTCTGGTAAAATTTTTAAATGAATAAACAGTTAAATTTTCACCTCAATTAAGATATTTTATGATAAAATAAGAAAACAGGTCTTTCTCAACACGTTTTGCTTGCCTTAAAAATAAGGTTTAGTCAATAATAATTTAAATAAGGACAGCATAAAACAAATTTCTATTCAGTGATTGTATTAAAAGTGTTTGAAGTAGTTTTATTCTAAGTGTTGGATGACGTCACGCAATTTCATAAATAAAAATCGATTTTAAGGTATAAAATTAAAAAATATCAATAAATAATTGCGTAAGCTGTATTTACATTTAAACACATTTCCTTAGTAAGATGCATGACTAAACTCCATTTTTATTAATAAATAACCTCTTCAAAATTGTTAGAAAAGTGATATACATTATTTCTAAATTCTTTCAATTGTGTGAAAGGGCAATCCCCTTATTCTGTTATTTATTACAGTAAGAAAATTTGAATATGCCTGCTACAGCTGTAAAAGAGTATGTTACTGTAAATTGATTGTGTTAGGTAGGACAGTTATAATTTTATGAATAATTTAACAGTTTTAGTCTGAATGCAACCATAGGCGACTTTTTGTATTCGTATTACTTTTAATTTTACGCTTATTGGGGTGTCTGTAGGGTCTACTTATAGCCCTTAAAAGGAATGTCATATTATCTGAAACACCCTGTATAAAACAATCCGTATTAGAGCAAACACGCTTTCTGCTTCGAATGTACTTTAAAACATAATGTATGTAAATAGGCACGATTTGTCACGTAACAAACCCAGACCATCGACTCGCTTTTTCTCGGGTTAAAACGGCTGAGCTGTATCTATATGTAAGTTACTTTATTAGATAATAGCGAACTAATATGGCTTCAAATGATAGATGAAATTGCATCAAAAATTACAACTTTTAACTTACCCGAACGTAATTGCATTTATTAAAATCCATTAAAATGATGATTAGTCATTACAAAAGTAATGACGACCACGCAGTTAAAGAAGAAAAAATATAGAAATTGGATCGCATTATTGATGATTTAATAGAATCATTTATTATTAGTTCAGAAAATAATAGCGATTGTGATAATTTTGCAAATGAAGACGATGGTGACTAGAGTTGTTTTATAATGAACAAACAAGAATGTACAGTTTATAGGATTTGGTTTGAAAAATTATATGTTACTTGTAATATTCTATAATAGACTTATTAATTTATTATTTGAGAAGTACTTTTGACTTTCTTTGTCTTCTATGCAAATATACAAGTATTAAATAAGTTAGTCAAATAAATAATGTTTAAATAGTATACATTTTGGAGTTAAAATATATTACTTAACTAAATGAAACAATATTTTGTTTAAATATCTTCTGTAGTCCATTTTTGCAGCTTTATATACCGGGCAATTGCAAATAAAGTTCTATTTTTATTTGGTTGCTACTTTTTTAATCTTCAATCACTTTTATTACATCTGATTTTATTTGGTTTGTATAGGTCGAGAATTAAGTAGACTATCTTACAGGGGCACAAGGAAGATTGTCGCTTCAAGAGTAAGCACGATTTGCCTCTCAGTACGAACTATGGTAGTCGATAGTGGAAGTAAGTACAAAGGTGGTGGCGAAATTTAACGGACTTTATTCTGTGTTGAATCCTAAAACAATTAAAAACTGTCACGCAAAGTTGATGACTACTGGTTAAGTGCTAGAAAGCAGGAGAACTGGCCGTTCTTCAAAGTACAGGTAAGAAGAAAATGTTCAACCTGTTTGAGACATGTTCAGAAGACGTCGTCATATGTCAACTCGCCAAGCATCTTGCGAAAGTGGCCTTAGTCAGCACACTGAGATGATAACCTTTAACGCTTTAAATTTTTGCCTTGGAAATCACATTACTGTCAAGAACTAACTCCAGAAGATTGTAATTGCCGAATTGAGTATGTTTGAATGGGATAGAGATTGGCCAAAACCTGTTGACAATATTGTCTGGGCTAACGAAGGGGTTTTTATGTGATTGGATTTGTGAATCGCTACCATTGTCATTGTCGGACAGAGTATGACCCTAAAATTGCTACTGAGAAAATGCAAAACCATCGTAAGGTCATAGAGTGGTGTTGTATGGCATCAGCACCAGTTTTGAACTCATTTTGATTGACAGGAGTAATGAACAAAGACCGGTATCTTAACATGCTCAAAAACAATATTTGGCTGGCTTTGTCAAAATGGGATAACATTGAAAACCTGATATTTATGCAGAATGGGATCCCAGCACACTTTGCCAAGAACGTTGGAAAATGGTTTGACAAACGCTGCCCACGGTGCTGGTTGGACCATCGCGAACGACATTAATGACCTGCTCGAATCCCAGACCTCACGCCTTGTATCTTCTTTCTGTGGGGAGGAGGGGTGGTTATAACGTGAGGTATGCAGTTGGTAATCTTAAACTCTTGATGAACTTGAACTAGGATTAGGCAAGTGGACACAAACGTCCCTCAAGACTTTTTGCAAAAATCTATAACAGATATTCCCAAACGTTTACAGACATTAGTAGAAATATGGATGGATATATTTGATATCCTAACATCCGTTATCTTATCCTTTATCTTGTTTAATTATTTTGTCTAAGAAATAAAATTAGGGAGTTTCATATATATACATACATATCTGTACGAGATACGTCCAGAAACAAAGTTCCGTCGACAGGATAAAGAAAATAAGTTCATATTCAGCAAAAAATATATTGTGAAAAATCTTTAATCTTTAACCTATTTTATAGGAACTTGTCACGCCGCGACACAAGCTTTTGCAATCCTTTTCATAGAAAAGTTCCGGTAGTGATGTCAAGCAAGTGGTAATATGTTCTTTGACCTCGTTATTATTGTTGAACCTTATGCAATGAATGCTCAGCTTCATGTGAAAAAAAAAGATGGAAATCGCTAGGGGATAAGTCCGGGATGTATGGAGGGTGATTTTAGAAAATCGTACTAAATTCCTAGTATCAATGTTATTAAACATTTGGCGGTTTTCATTTACTTTATAACACGTCTCTCAATCTGTTAAAACACCCTTACTAGCTATGCAGAAATTTCTAGAACAAATTGCTTCCTATCAAATTATATTACATGAAGAAATAAAGTTCAATCAAAAACAAGAGATTTCATTGAACCAGGAGAATATTCAGAAATAAATATTCAGTAGAAATTGAAGCAGCCATTAAAAGAAAAAAAAACAAAGGCTATCAGGTGACCTGGAGTTCGGTAGTTGGCTAGGAGAAGAGGAGAATCGTGCAATAGAGAACGTCTCGAGCCTTCAGAGTAAAGTATCCACTATACCGAAAGATAACGTAATAATATTCAAACTGCTAACGAACGGATGACTTGAATTCTAAAATTGAAGATTTCAACCCAATTATTTGGTGTGTTTGTATTATTCACAATTACGACTAGGTTTACCACCCAAACTGAAGCAGCCACGCGAGGGTCCATATAAAATTGTAACAGGTGTAAGCGCGTCCGAAATTCTTGCAACACTTGACATTTATTTGGAAAAACCCAGTGCATAAATCCGTATAGTAATAGTAAAATCTTATTTGTGAATTACCAGTATCATTTTTATGCCAAAATTACAACCATAAATTTGGAAATTGCGCAACTCCATTTTAATAACAATTATTAAAATTGCCAGGTTACGATTTGTAAAATATAGGGGCATTTTTCTAAAAATATTACTTCAGCAATTCCCGTAAGAAGGCTTGCAAGTCTAAAAATAAACGTTAACCCTCCTCGTCTTCTCCCTTCAATTTCACGGAGAAAACTTCGATTACCAGTCAGTAGAGACCTGAGAATTGCAAAGTTAAGTTGCTTTTCCCTAGTGCGTGCCCAGACGATATTTAAAGCAAACAATTGAAGAATTACCCATGTAGAATCAAGGGGATCAAATTGGTAGAAATTTGGTCTATTTCTGACCAGAAAGAATTGTAACCAAAGGGTTAGAGTCCGACAAGGCTGTACG
The DNA here is from genome assembly GCA_024586415.1 of Phrixothrix hirtus. Classification (NCBI taxonomy): domain Eukaryota; kingdom Metazoa; phylum Arthropoda; class Insecta; order Coleoptera; family Phengodidae; genus Phrixothrix; species Phrixothrix hirtus. The sequence goes on from JAHWXV010346270.1 coordinate 11,605, forward strand.
TGGCACACAGTAAGTAAAATATCCTAGGCAGCACGGTTGTTATTTCCGATTTCTTCGGGAAGTTGAAAGTCTCCAAGACACCAAGTAAGTGATACATCAATTCTTTAAATTCCACCGATCTCCATCCCTCGTTAAGCAAACTCTACTAGGACATTAGTCGATCACGTATAAATTGAAGACGAGTCAGTTATTGTCATAAATAAAAGACTAAAGTTTTAAATTTTAACTGTTCCTGTTATCGAGGTCATTAGGGCCAGTATTTCTTGTTTGTTTTAGATTTAGTTTAGTTAGTAGTAATCAAAAGGGTAACTTAATTTAGGTACAGAAAATTTAGTATGCTTTATTCTCATCCGGGGAGACATGTAAATTGTTATTTGTAAGTCACGTTTTTTTATCATTATACTCAATGTTTAAGTACACATCTTATTGTTTTATATATGTAAACCTGTAGTTGTAGTAACACATGCTTTCTTTCAGGTATTAATTAATTTTAAGTGAATAACCTATTTTAGATAATACGCCAAAATTTAACATGGCCGAAGAAGGAGCCAAGCGGCGTGTCAGAAAATCACCATAGTAGTACATGTCTTGATCTACAGAGTTTGAGATCGGGTTCCTTGTTTTCCCGGTTTCTATGGCAGCAGACCTAACGTTAAAAACAAAGTGGAGCTTTTAATTAAGACTTTTTCCCAAATTTTTGATACCTACATATAATCCATGAATTTTAGCATAATTTATTGCATCGCAACTGTAGAATCTCCCTAATATTCACTGTGGTGGCCGGAGCAAACCCGCGAATTCAGAGAAATTAACACCTTTGGCAAACTCAGGGGCGCAAGGTCTCATTCGTGCTGTTATACGAGGATCAATGATGTAAAATAAAGCATTATGAAGCCACCCTAAGGAAAACTTAAAAATCGGCTAGTTTTGTATGATGGTAAGAAAGTGGTCTAAGAACAAGTAGAGGTTGAATCACGTCGTGGTGTAGAATACAGAAGCCAAGAATAAAGAAGTATATTTGGACATTTCATGATATTCCTCGCAGGATCCCGCAAAATTCAATTCATAAATCATGTAAATAACTTGCTTTTTGGCTCATTGTGTTACAAAACGTTACGGATGTCTTGTAGTATCGCTACCTAGTTTAAAAGGAGATACTGCAAAAGGGTCCAGAAGTTGGATGATCATGCCACCTACGGCACCGTCATTGCCGGGGTATGCGAAGCTTCTACAACTTTATTATGTAAGTATGGTCATATCAGACACCACGTTACAAAGACTGGTGGAAGACACTATAGGTCTTAAACAATTTCGTGTCAATAATGACAGAACCAACTTAACTGGCTAGCTAATGTTTCAAGGCATAGGCATTCAGACTCTGGAATATATGAGATGTACTACCAAGTAAAAAACAATTGAGTGCCACTTTTACAACGACTAGGGTTGTAAGAAAGACTGGCAGTGCAGAATTTGTCATAGATCCTACAATCTCACAATCTAAGTTGAAACGTTTCCACTGCACAGAGCCGTTGTGGGACGGAATAGCTTTAAGGAGTGGCAGTGAAGTTATGTCCCCCCCCCC
>JAHWXV010346283.1:0-11319 GCA_024586415.1 Phrixothrix hirtus
GATTTAATTTTAAAATGCTACGCGTAAATTAAATCCCCAATATTATTTTAGGTTCAATGACAAATATTACCGTTTGATTTAGTTTCGCTTTCTTAGAACCTAATGTATACGTGCCAAGCCCTTCTTGTACTGACCTTCAAGGACGGGGGGAGGCTGAGGGAAGATGCGGGGATATATATATATATATATATATATGTTCTCGTTTCCGATGCTAATTTGCATTTTTCTTTTCTAAATTTAACATTTATTACTTTATTTTTATTTTAAATCTAACAATATAAAAAATGATTTTACAATAAATTCAATTTCAAACACAGTTAAAACAGAAATATATTTTTATTTGGATACTGCCCTGCCTAAATTAGTTAAACAACAGCAGTTCCATCTGTTGCACTTTTTGAAAGGTGATTAATTCAATGCCCCACTTCTGCTTCATTATTGCTTGCTTTAAAACTGCCATATGCTGGTTCTACTTATTTAATTGTCCTGTGTGCGTAACCGTACGTGCTTTACTGGACTCTGCTGCAGCCGCATCCTTCATTTCAGAAAATTGTTTTAAGCGTTTAGGCTTGCCAAGAAGAAGGTGGCTAAAAAATATTGCTGGTATTGGAAATGTTTCAAATGTGATCGCAAAGAGTACAACCAAGTATATAATAAAACTAGTAACGCATTCCAAGCCGAAACTAGTTGTTGGTGTATTTGTTATTCATGAAATATGTTCACGCATGCCCACCTCACAGGTCGATTTAAGAGGATTGTCGTATTTGAGATCACTCCCTCTGGCTGACAAAACCTTCCATGTACCCGGTCGTATTGATTTGTTAATAGGAGCAGAATTGTTTCCCTTTATAATAAAATCGAATGTCTCATATGATTGTAAGGATAGTCCAATGCTGTTGTCGACAATTTTGGGTTTAGTAGTTTTAGGAAAGGCTAATTTAGAAGATATGGAAATTAAGAACGCTGCGCCATCATTTTGGTCATTGCTTAAATCTCTTAATAATAACATAAAAATATTATGGGAGATTGAAGGTATTCCCAATAAAACATTCATATCACCCGAAGAGGACTTTTGTGAGAAATTGTTTAAAGAAACCCATTATCGCAATTCACCTTCAAGGTACGTTATAGCCTTACCATTTAAAATAAAGGATCCAATTTCTGTTGATTCAAAGAGTTTAGCTCTTCGTAGGTTTTATTCTCTTGAAAATAAACTATATAAAATTGTCGAGTTGATGAATTCATATAAGGCCTTTATGCAAAATTATTTAGACTCTGGTTATATGTCACCAGTAACATCTACTAACATCGGTGAAAATGGCTATTTTATTCCACATCACTGTGTTATTAAAACAAATAGTCCTTCTATTAAGTTGAGAGTGGTGTTTGATGCTTCGATGAAATGCTTTAACACAACGTCACTAAATGATATGTTATTAACAGGCCCTAAAGTACGTTCCAACATGGTTACTGTTTTATTAAACTTGCGTTTACATAAATGTGTTTTAACAGCAGATATTAAACAAATGTTTCTGCGGATTCTCGTGCGCGAGGAAGATAGAGACTTTCAAAAAGTTCTTTGGCGATTTAATCGGAACGATTCTATTCAAGAGTACAGATGGAATACTGTAACATTTGGTGTGACTAGTTCCCTGTATTTAGCTAATAGAACAATTCGGCAATTGGTTCTGGATGAGGAAAAGAATTTTCCACGCGCTTCTAACATTCTTTGTAGGGATATGTATGTAGATATTATCTAAACTGGTTGTGAATCCTTGGATTCAGCTGGTGAAATTAAAGCGGAGCTATCATCATTATTGGATGTGGGAGGATTTGAACTACAAAAATGGACTAACAATTGCCCTGAAGTCCTAGTGGATACTCCCATAGAACATCAACAGCCCTGGTCCTTCAATAGCGAAGGGTTTATCTCTGTTAAAGTTTTAGGCTTGCAGTGGCAGCCACAATTTGATTGTTTTACTTACATAATTTTTAACTTGTCAGAACCTTGCACAGAAAGATCGATTTTGTCTGATCTGGCAAAAATATTTGATCGCTTGGGATTCATAGCACCCCTTACACTTTTTGCAAAACGACTAATCCAACATTTGTTTACTTTAGACCTAAATTGGGATCAAGAACCCTCTTGGGTTGTTACATCTCAGTGCAAGAGATTTCAATCCGAACTTCATTTGATACCCTTGTTACGGATACCTAGACACATTCCATTATACAAGAAGGAATGTGTGGTACATGCATTTTGTGATGCAAGCGAGGCTGCCTATAGAGCAATAGTGTACCTCCGTTTGCTCGATACATCGGAGGTTAAGGTTTATTTAGTCTGTGGTAAATAAAAGGTTGCTCCTTTGAAAAGATTATCATTGCCACGGTCAGAGCTTTGTGCTGTTGTATTATTAGCAGATTTGATGTAATTCGTGCGCGATGCATATAAAGATAAACTATTTGTATCCAATACGTTTGCTGGGTCAGATGCGAAGGTTGCTCTTGCTTGGATTAAGGCATCTCCACATAGATGGAATACTTTCGTGAATAACCGTGTTGGCCACATTTAAGACCGAGTTTCCCCAAGTCACTGGCGACACGTACCATCAAAATGTAGTCCTGCTGATTGTGCAAGTAAGGGTTTACTTCCAGAGCAGTTAGTTCATCATTCTACTTGGTTCAATTGTTCATCATTCTTATTGAAGACTCTAGAGGAATGGCCAATGGATGCTCAAGACTTCTTATCTTCCGAAATCCAAAGCGAAGAAAGAAAAATTGCATTCATTTCTTTAATGTCGCAGGACAAAAATAACATTCTTAACGAGTTTCCTTCTTTGCATAAAATACTCAGAATTGTGGCGTTTTGTCGTCGCTTTGTAGATAATTCTAGACAGAAGGATAGTAGAAAATCCGATGCATTTTCCGAAATTGATCTCCAGGATGCCCTTATGGTTTTGTTAAAGCAAGTGCAATCTGAAGTCTTCGCCGAGTTGATTGGTCACTTAGAAAGGGGAGAATGTAAATTTGAAGCACTTCGAAAGTTAAATCCGTCCATAGATGGAAAGGGTATCCACAGGGTCGGCGGTGGATTAGCTAATTCATCTTTTTCATATGACAAGAAATTTCCTTTATTGCTACCTCAAAAACATCGTTTGACATACCTTATGGTTGAAAGTATGCATAACAAGTTTATGCATCCGGGGCTATAAGCCCTAAATTTCTTAATATCGCAACAATTTTGGATTTTGTTGGCTAGAAAGGCCATTAGGCATTGCATATCTCGTTGCTTCAGATATTTTAGAGTAAAACTAAAAGTAGTAGTACCATATATGGGTGACCTACCTGATTCTCGGGTGTCACAAATAAAACCAGTTCAAGAGGTAGGTGTCGACTATGCCTGTCAGTTTTTAGTTACGTTAGGCAGATCGAGAGGTGTAAAGTCGCAAAAGGCTTACATTTGCATATTTGTATGTTTTGCCACTAAGGTAATACATTTAGAATTGGCTTCAGATCTGAGTAGTGAAGCTTTTCTGGCAGCATTTCGTCGTTTCATTTCCCGTAGAGGTCGATGCACTAGTGTACACTTAGATTGCGGTACAAATTTTGTCAGCGCGTACAAGCGATTTACCGATCTTATGAAAAAGGCAATCGAATTTGAAGAAATTAAGTGGCACGTCCATCCACCTTCTGCGTCTAATTTAGGAGGCCCTTGGGATGCGAGCTTTAAGAGTGTAATGTCTCATTTAGTTTGCGTTTAGGAGTGCAAATATTAAGATATTTATATTCAAAGAGTTCTACATTGTACTCATCCAAATTCAATCGGTTTTAAATTCTAGGCCGTTACACCCTATAAGCAGTAATCCGATTGATATTTCAGCTTTTACGCCAGTTCATTTCTTGACTTTAGAACCACTCACTTCATTGACTTCGCGAGATTATAGTAATAAGAACGTTAACCTTTTGCAACATTGGAAGTTAATTCAGAGATTGCACAGGGACTTCTTGAAACACTGGCATGACGATTATTTGAATATGTTGCAACAGCTTTCCAAATGGATAAAAACAAATCCAAATATTAAGATAGGTGATTTGGTAATTATTAAAAATGAACAACACCCTATCTTAAGCTGGCTGCTTGCTAGAATAATGAAAATTCATCCTGGTGGAGATGGCATCTGTCGCGTTGTGACAGTAATAACTGTTGATGGCATTTTACAGTCACCTGTGTCCAAGTTACGTCCTCTTCCATCGAACCCATAAATTATCCCTTTATTGGTCTGATTGTTAAAATAGTATTTTAAGATCGGTGGTAGGTTCAGTACTAGATTTCTTCATTTTTTGTTTAACACAGTGTACATAAATTGTATACACTGCTTTGCAATGTCCATAAATATTTGAAATTAGTTACTACCCAATTTTGCAAGAATGACTGGTTGGTCGCCATAACAAAAAAAGTGAATGTAGAAACGCTGTAGAATAAAAACTAGTGTACATTGTTCTTTTGACACAAATTTCATACAAATTTTGCGCATTTAAAATGCATGTACAACAATAAAGTTTTTGGAAGACTAGTAATTGACTAGCGTTCGTTAATTCAATTGTAATAGAAATAGAATACAGTCCACTAAGAACAAAAGTAACACGCCACTACGAGCGGTCGAGTATTCGTCGGGCGAGTTATTAGCACATGAAGTATTACCAAAACTAGAAACAAACGGAGGCCTAAAATTCACATAATTTACTAATAACTCATAACTTTAATAACTGATGTAATTTAAAAATCTTTCAAAATTTTGTTAAAATTAATATGTAATCTAACGTCAAGTTCATATACAGATACTTTAGCGGCCATGGTAATTAAGAAAATGCGCAAGTTAGACTGCAAGTTGCGTGAACACAAAAAGTTATGTAGGCACTCCGGGTGCTTGCAACTTTTATTTGCTGAACAACATTTATGTATGTCTCGCAGTTAAAGATACTCATTTGGTTGAAAATTTTGCTGCGACTGCGGGCGCAGAAAATGACTTGTATACGTAGGTATATCAAAAAAGGTTATATTGTAAAACCTCATTTTTAAATTTAGGGATTTTCGTTGCCAAAAAAATTTGATTCAGATTATCGCTTAGGTACCTAACATAATTTCAAGTATGATATAATACGTCAAATTATCGATATACTAGTATTTGTAAGATGAATTTGAAGTATTTACCCATGTACATATGTAGGTATGTACATGAAAACTACAATTTCGCAATGTAAAGTGACTTCATACATACATACAGATGTAAGTCATATTTATTATATATTCAATGATTTACGCTACTTATACACTAGATTTTTTAAAAGTAATACTTCGAGGTTATTCAAATGACAAAATAGGCAATTTTTCACAGTCCATTTTGTATCATACAAATCATATTTAATAAAGTGCAATTCGCAAGTAAAACCATTCAGCATCATAATTGTGCTGCGACTGACGTGCTCTGAAGTACAAATACAGCAAAGGCTACTCTTAATGTGAACAGGTTTGTGGTCATTTTTTAGAAACGCAGCTTTTTTAAGTAGCCGCAACAAAGTTATATGCTGCGTGGTACTTTTCATCTATGTGTGAATACGATCTGCAACCTTCGTAGCCGTAACTAAAAAGCTGTGTAGCAGAAGGAGCTGTGTAGGACTTAACTTGAATAGGATTGAATGTTGCAAGAAATGTAACCCAACTAGAAGAAAGATAACAATATATTACATTGAGATATCAAAAATCAGAAATTTATTGTAACATAACTTTAAAGCCCTAAAATGATACAGGGTTGTTTTAAAATAGTTGTTGAAGTTAAAATGGCAAATTCTACGTATTAGAAGAAACACATTTTAGAGATTATGAAATATTTTACACACGAAAACATTTTATGAAGTGCCGACATTTGTCACAGTTAATTCCTTAGATATTCAAGAAAAATACAAATTAATTTGCTAACAACAAGTTAAAATAGCATATCGAATTGAACTCTGTTTAGGTATTTCCTAATAAATGGGTACTTGACCTATACTGTCACAAATAAATGACTAAATTTTTTTAGCAAGCGCATCTAGAAGATTACATTCGTGAATTAAAATCATCAGGGATAGTTTAATTTACAAGCAATAATTTATAGTAATAACATTTAAATTTAATACAGTTGTTTCAATATAGGTATCCAAAAAAGAATTAGGAATTGCGTATGTCCTTTTTAAAACTAAAGGATTGTTTACCGGTTAAGAGAAATATTTGCCTTTTATGCACTAATTTTTCTTTTTAATATCTCCGAAATTGAGTAATAAATAATTTCTAATTATCTAGGTAACGTTAAAAAGCTTGTAATTGTTTTCTAATTTTATTCAATCATTAACAGAAGGTACAAAAACGTATTCCAAAGGGATATTATGTATTTTTATGTTTTTAATAAAAATGCATTCTACTATATAATTATCATCTAGTAACTTGCTTAAAATATATGAGCAATAACGTCCGCGATCATCTGCTAATAGCAATATTTTCTTTTTTATAATTAATGGCATCTGTTGTATCTTCAATGTTTTCTCATTTTCAGTAGATGCTTCAGCAGCACTCACTTTTATTAAATACTGTGTTTTTCCTGTTCGGCTTCTATCACTGTTTCTACAGTTTTAGATTTTACCTTTCTTTTGTTGCATCTAAATTGATTTTTAAGCGTCTTATCATATTTTCTAATATTTTTATTTTCTGTTCCATGTGTTGAATTTTAGATTGATAAGTGTTAATGTATTTATGTCTTATCATTTTATTATTTGGTTTAGTTTCTTTTATTACAGTATCATCTTCTTCATTTTCACCTTCAGTAATATTTTTTATAAAACTTGAATCAAGTGTCTGTTTTAACTTTATTATTAATTGACGTGTGTTCCCTGAGAATTTGCGTTTACCCAGTTCATATTTTAATTCTTCTACTTTTAAATCTGAAATTTTTCTGTGATTCATACTTGTAAAATATTTACACTTACACTAAACGCTAAACACTCTATACTATACTTATACTATTGTAACAACGAATTGAAATCTTTACTTCTAAAATTTTGGTTTTAATAACAGAGAGAAGTAGAACACGTCTACTCCCTATGGTTGTATGTATGTAATACATATACATTAAATGTAAAGGTCTTGAAAAATAAAGAATTGTGCCAATTGAAGGTTTTATTGTATCTGCCCTCATTTTCTAAATATTTCGAAAAATGAATTTACATCCCAATATTAAGGGTGTTTTTCTGTTTAAGTAATAAAAGTATGCAATAGACGTTTCCCATCAGAACATATAGATATATTTGATAAGCAGACCAATTTATTGTGCTTTGTTATTTTAACACCTGCGGTTTCAAAGAAATTGCTTATTTTTTACAGTCCTTATACATGCTGCTAGAACTTTCATTAAAAACAGCTAAATTAGATATTTTAATGTTCTTTTCAAATTTATAATCAGATTTTCAATAAAATTTTATATATTGAACATATGGCATATTTTACCCCCAATTTTACGTTAATATCTCCCAAGCTGATACGTCACTGGTATGATATATATGTTAGGGTATATTACAGTATACATGCTAAACCTTGTGATCATAGGTTAATGTTCGAAACAGTGCTTTATTTCCGGCTTTATTTAGTTTTTAGCAGGTTAAACTTAGGATTACCAAAGTTTAGTGGCTAAGAATGTACAATAGCTATGAAGAATGTTTTTAGCCGACTCATGTGTTCATATTACCTAGAATAAAACTGTTTTAGAAATTTTGTATTATTTAATTTCACTTAAAATATTAATATAATTAATTATATAAACATACCTACAGCCTATAGAGAGCTATACGATACTAAACTTAAAACTTATGTCTCGAAACGCATTATTAGTACTGGGTGATCGTATTTGTTTGTAATTTTTTTTGTTAGGTTTGCAATAAAAAAACCAAAATTATGGTGGAAGCAGTATTATTTTGAAGTTTTAAAATTAAAATTAGTGACAGTTGAATCAGTGGCGTTTTTTTTGTATAATAAAATTGAAACTGCCATATTGCTTCTGTCAAATTGTTTTAAAGTTAATATCACTTTTTATTAATGAATTCATTTATAAGATACATTTTCATCATTGTTTTTGCGCATGTGAAATCCTATAGGCATATAAAGTATAGAAACCCACTGAAGTAACAAAATATAGGACGCATGATATAGGTAAATTACAGCTAACCATTAGTAAATGTTGCATTACCACGCCACTGCTAAACATGACAGTAAAATTAAATTACGTTCAAACATTTTGCCTTGACACTAACAACCACCAATGATGCCAATTACTCAGGAATATCAATACAGTTAAAAACTCACAAACAAATACGATCACCCGGTATATCCAAAATTATACAAATTATAAAAGTGTACACTATTATTTGATAAGATCAAATTAAAAAATCTATAACATTTAAAGGACAACAGTTACTAAAGTAAAATTAATTTTAAGCATTTTCCGTTAGTATAATAAAAAGTCTCTGAATAAAAATTGATAAAAGAAAGCTTTGTTTTGTTGTAACTTGAATTCTTAATTTTTACTTCTTTGAGTATGACAAACTTGAATGGCATTTGGGCGTACAAAAGATGTTATTATTTTTACAGCGACATTTGCGTGTGTCACACTTACTTTTGCATTAGCAGCGTTTAAATCCTTGTCCACCAAGTACTGGCTGTTTGTTAGCGAGTTGTTTTAGACTTATTTTCTTGACGACAAATTTTTCAACATCCACACATTTTTGTTCACATAATGTAAATTGATTTCTGGAAAACCATTCATGAGTACTTCCATTTCCATTTTCTAATTTGTAAAGTCCATCTGCATTCCGCTCTATGACTGCAAGTAAACCTATTTTAATTTCTTTCCCCCAAATATGGCTTAATTCCATCATAGTATGCACAATTTTTCATAAGCTGCACGAATCGAAGACCCTCCGACCATTTCGAACATTGTTCTACTTTAATCCTGCTCATAAGCATGTTCTAGATGTCTCGATTAGTACGTTCAACACTTCTTTAAGATTGACTGTGTCTAGGTTTACCATGTACAATTTCTAAACCTATCCGCATAGACCGTAATTATTCCACTACGCCATTGTCAAATTCACGACCATTGTCGGATTGCAGTATTAATGGTGAACCAAATATAAAAGCTATGACAAGTATAACTTTGCTACTGCCTCGGTAGTTTTTGTTTGAAGAGGCCGAATTTATACAAATTTTTTGGTATACAAGAATGACTTAACACCGAATGTTCATTCGAGATGAGATGATAGGTTTCAGAACGATTCCTTTTTTAATAATTTTTAATTTCATCTGATAAGGCTCATATAGACTTAAATACAATAATATTACTTCGTGTGTAATGTTGATCTACTTCTTTTTGGATTTCTGTACCATGCGGTTTCTTCCTCCGTAGCAGTATCTAAATGAATTGAACGTAGAATATCACACATTTCATTATTTTTCACAAAATATAAAATATTTTGTTCTTTTCCCACAACTCAAGCAATCAACTTATCTACTCCGCCAATCGTGCAAATCGTCTTAGACGCCGATATTGTAACGTCGTGCGTTTAACAGCGGTCTTTGTCAGTTTGATTTCTTCCATGAATTTTTCGTATTGTTTATTACTTACGTAGAAAGTGTTATCACTCCGTTTAAATGACAATACTTCCGTGAACTTGTTTTCAAAAGTCTTCTATAATTTTCCAAAAATTTCGCGAAGTCATGTTGAATGCGGTTTCCGTACAAGGTGATGCAATACTGCATAAATATCCACTACGTGGAGTTGCGGTTAAAAATGTAAAAAACTAAAATAAAGATTAATTATTTTTAAATGTTTACTGTTCTCTTATTTTATTTTAACTGATTATTGTGCTTTAAATGCTATGTGTTTTTCATGTCGATCTTGCTAAACAATATATGGTTTTATAACTCTATTAAAAATTCTATGTTTGTATATTATTAAACTTACTATCCTATCGGCTGTAAATGAGCATTATGTTTCTATAACTAATATTTAAAGTGAAATTAAACAATATAAAATCCTTCAACTAATACTATTCTATAAAGTTAAACATTTGCCGACTAAAAATGTTCTTTTTGCTTTCTTACATTTTTAGCTATAGGATTTTGGCTAATGTTCAGTTTGACCGGATAAGAACGAAACAAAATCTAAAATAATGTACTATTTCGAACATTAGCCCAACATCAAAGCTATTGTCAAGTTTATCCGGCTAAACTTAAGTTTAGGATCTATACTGTCATCAGCCATAACATATATATTAATCGAAAGCTCTTAAAAAAAAGGATAGTGTCAATTAAAAGTTTTATGTATCTACCCCCGCTTTAGAAATATTTCGAGAAAATGAATTTTCACCTCAATCTTGATTTCTTGATTTCTGCGATTTTACCCTTTAAATTGCTTCAGTTGCCAATAAAAAATACGTGTTAATTATTTTTGGCTATAGTATATGTGTGCAAAGTTTCAAAGAAACCTGGAATTCTCATTTGGTAATGTTCCTTGTGAGTTAACTTGTAGTGATTGCTGATCCGGCTACTAGATGCATACAATCAATTTGTATCAGACCTTTTTATTTAAATTAATAACTGTTTTGATAGTCACGTAAGTATTTGAAGCGGTAAGTGTTTTAATTCATGTGGATTTTGATTTTAATAACACTAATGTTGTTCGTGTCTGAGCAATCTCTATACCCCAACTCCTTCTCCATTTATGTTTATGTGTTTTATAGTTCGGAAATCGTTTTTTCCTGTTCTTTAAAATTTGAACAAATTATAATGGTAATCTTGATGATTTATAAATATTTTTAGGGTAAAGTGAATAGCGAACCAACACTTTTTGAAAGGTGTTCCACTTTAATCTCCACTAAAGTTAAGATGATTAAGACTTGCCCGAGTAACTCAATCTTGACGTAAGTTTATCTGTAACTCGTTATAAATTGTTGCGGACAAATTTGGTTTTTATTATTAGTCACATTTCATAAATGTTTTAACTTCTAACGAAAATAATTTTAGCAAAAGTTTAGAATATTTGTTCAGCATATGGCTTACCTACTTTGACATTTCCATTTCCGTTTAAATTGTTTCAACTTTGGTAAATATAATTAGGGAATGTGGCATTATGATCATTAAAACAATATTTGGGTTAAAACTGTGTAACTTTAATAAAAATTAAACATTTCGAAAACTATTTGTCTTCTTTTTCAATAAAATTGACAACTCAAAAT
>JAHWXV010346316.1:0-11529 GCA_024586415.1 Phrixothrix hirtus
TTTTCTAATTTTTAGAAATGGGTGTCATAAAGCATTTATTTCTGAGTAAGAATAACATTTCTATTTAAAAGAATTTAAAGTTCAGTTAGTTATTTAAACAATATATAGGGTGGTTAGTTTTGAGAACCTGCCCGTAGTTATTTTATTAAAAGCAATTACGCTTTAAAGAATAGTAAGTAACGTCAAAAATATATAAATCTTTAGTTAGCATTTCTCATTTACTTTTATATACAGAGTGATCATAAGTAAGTGAGCATCCTTAGCACTAGAACATTTGCTTTCAGTTTAATCTAGTATCTGCAGTACCACTAGAGTGTCTGTCTCCACTGTTAAGGTAGGTCACTAACATCGTGATATTTAGGGTGTTTCGCAAACATCGCCTGTTTACAGTTTGTATTGAGAACAATGGCTCCCACCTTTTACCGATTTCGCCTTACCTTCTACAGTGTTTAGCCTCGCAAGTATCGACGAACCACACCTCGCTCCACTGTAGCTTTGCCAGCCGTGGTTAAACACTTGTGATTTCTGCCACATGCGTTATTGTCCATTTAGCCTGTGACACATTAATGTAGATACTGCTTAGAACTAAATATAGGCTTAGCTAACATGAAGCATTCTATGTAATTAATAAATTAACTAACATCAGGTAAATAAAATCAAAAACCAAGTTTTCCCAAAATATTTAATATCGTATCCTATATATGTTTCGGTCCTTGAAACTTAAACCATCATCAGGGAATCAATAAAAAAAATAAATACAAATAGTCGTTAAAATGTTAAAATTATTACATATTATATTTGTTAAGACGCAAAGTAGGGCGTGTGTCGCATTAATGTTTAAGGGTTAATGATTAATACGACAAGTGTCTTACTTTACGTCTTAATAAATATAATATGTAGTAATTTTAACATTTTAACTATTTGTATTAATTTTAATTTCTTTATTCCTTGATGATGGTTTAAGTTTTAAGGACCAAAACATAGGTAGGATACGATATTAAATATTTTGGGAAAACTTGGTTTTTGATTTTTATTTACTTGATATAATTTCGTTTCCCATTTAAGTAGATGGATTTCCATAAATAAATTAACTAACTTCTATTTTACGAAAATCTTCGCCGTTTCGAAATAGGAGCCAGATAAAATCTCTCCTACTTCATTTGCATTTCAAAACACAATGCTTTGATTTTTTGTAAACGGAAATTTACCACTATAAGCCTTAATAGTAGTTATTTAAATTTATCTTAATATCCTATTGGCATATTTCTAAATACGAGGGTTATCCGTAAAAAAATGTTTACAACGCGCTGCAGTCGCGGAATCACTGTTATGCCAAATCTAGCAAAACTGCTGTGTTCACTGATTTCCCTACTTTCAACAGTACCAGAGTCACTTAAACCTTTATAGGAGGGTGACTTTAACCGGAGGGTACATCCGTCTATGATATGGCAGTTATGGAATGGTTTTTATAGAAAAAATTAGGTTTATATCGGTGGTCTAGTATCTTGAGAAAGATCATCACGTATATCTGAAATGTTTTTGCTGTCGTCAATCACTACAAAATTGTGTATAAAGCAAGATATTTGGAAATTTCAGCTCAAAATCGTTGATAATACTGTCGATGGTTTGGACGCTCTTCAAGAAGCTGTTACCTGGCTAGCTCAATCGGTAGAGCATGAGAATCTTAATCTCAGGGTTGGGAGTTCGAGCCCCACGTTGGGCGCCAAATATTTTACTATGGCACGTTTGAGAATAGCTTACTGAGGATGGCACCTATAAACGGGCGCGTATAACACTTACCAATATGACGTAATAGAAATAAGGGTTGTCCGGCTATGACTAACGGTAGAGATAGGCGAGTCCTCGATGAGTACGATCCTTGGCACGCCTCTATGCCAAAGGGTATCAACAACCCAAACGACTTCAGGAAGTTTAAGTCAAGCTCACGTAGAGAGGCCTAAATTAACTTTTCAGAATGAAATAATCTAAGTAAAACTTTATACAACGCTATGGCTACTAAATTATAATCTATTCGTCGCCCCCAATTAGCTAAACAAATCCAATAATGCGCCATGCTGTTTCTATTAATTAATAAAAAAATACTAATTAATACCTCGATTAAAGTAATTTATTTAATCGTCGAAAGAAAAGAATGTGACAACTCAAACAGCGAAAGTATTGTACTTTTCCTAATAAATTTATAATCAAAACGTGGTCTGTATGAGAATCGAGGAAGACAGCATAATTATAGATAAATGGTTTTATTGTAATTAATTTAACGTTGTTAAAATACTCAATTTTGACAACAATTAAATCTGACGATAATAAAACTTATCATAAATTATTGCATATAATATCATCAAAATTTAATTGACCTCAATAATGTATTAATTAAACAAATGCAGAAGTAATTTTCGGCGTGCTTGCAAAAATGTTTTCCTAAAATTACTATAGCGCATTCAAAAACGAGTCAAATGTGTCTTTATCGCCAAGAGTGACGGCGCGATAAAATAACTTACGAACGCTTCGGATATTTCTTAAAACAAGGATAATGTTTTCAAAACGTTTGAACGTAATTAAATAAGTATTTCTTTCTACGGATAATCGTAGTTAAAATAAAATTGCCTAATTTAAATATTTTGCAACAAATCGAATTAATGCAATCCCCAATAATAAAGTATGCAAAAATGTTTAATGCATTAAAAGTAACCAAAACTGTAAACCGAACAAAAGAATTACTTTCACAAATATTCCAATCTTTTATGAAACTAATCAAATTTATAAAGCAACCCTTGACTTATTACTTAAGTGAAACTTTCTTTATCCCAAACGCTAATAATATTAATTACTATCAAGTGCAATTTTACATTACTGAAGCACAACTTTACATATCACTGTTGTAAATGAATTTTACATAATTTACATCGTACTAAACCAAATAAATAGTCCAAAAATATGTTTGTAAATATAAAAAGAAAGATACATTGTATATGGTACAAAGTAAAATAAAGATTTCGTCACTGACCTTCCGCAACAAGATATTATGCGACTGCTACCGTAGAAGTGGGACTCCGAGTCGTTAAAGCCGGGGTCGGAACTCAGCAAACGTAGTGACAACCTCCAAGTAGTACCTTGGTTAGATGTGTACGCAAAACGGATTCGGAAGCCGGCTGATCAAATAGCGCAACTACTGATTTCTGATCTTCTTACAGTTGTACCATAAACACCAATCATCTTCGAAAATTAATTACAGTGAAACCAAATCTAAACATTTAACAAAAGACGGCGGATTACGTAAACCGACGCGGACCGCATCCTAGAGGTTCTAACAAGTTCTTATTCATTCGTAATTCCCAATGAAAGAGGTCTTGCTTCGAGGGAACCATAATTCTCAAAACAATACGGCCAGTAAAATAACATTCGAGACAAAATATGTCCCAAAACACTATACAAAATAAGAAAGAACAACTAACCAATTAATCTACACACAGGTGTCCAAAATTCACAAACATAACAATTTAATGCACTCGTCGCCCATATAACAATGCCCGAGACGACACGCGGTCTACTACGATTCCCGCCCCTCAACACTTAAGAGTGCCACGACAAAAGGTGTGAATGGAGTCAGCGGTACCCAAACGAATTGAAGATGAAATTCGTTTAATAGAATTACTTAACTATATCGGATTAAAGACGATATAAGATGCTTTTAAAATTGAGTAAGCCGAATAAATATTAACAATAGAATTAAAATTGTTACAATATCCTAAAGTAAAAGTTTAGGATATAATCATAATACACATATATGATATAGTGAAACATCTTTTTAATACAGTGCCGTCAGATTCATGTTTGGGAAATCCCAAGCAGAATTAATAACAAACTGAAACCTTTTTCGAAGTGTTTAGGATATACTACACATATTCTGAAAGTTTCCTAAAAATTCCGACTAACTAAACTCAGATGTTTAAAAAACCTACCATCATATATGATTCTTCCTTTATGAGCGATGTCAAGCTAACCAGGGTTCGCGGGAACTCATTTTCCTTTAATTTTTTTCTATAATATACGGTCCTAATATCGAAATAACACGCTAGCGATGGAAAATGTAAATCTATTTTCTTACGCAATAATAATCTAAGCATTAATAATGAGAGAAATATGTAATTATTTAAAATTTTATAAATCACAAAAATTATTTTTGGCCTGCCGAAAATAATGCAAATGAAATAGAAATGCAATACTGTATAAAAGTATGTGAACAAAAGCAAATTCACATGATCTGCAGTGTACATATGATTATTTTTATAGAAATTTTATATAATGATTCTGTATGATAGGCTAATTATGTATTCTAAGTGTTTTTGAAATATGTTATCAATGCCTTAGTTTCAAATTTTAGTTCATTAACTTGAAATGATTTATTTAATAGATATTTTATAAAATGTAACACTCCCGTCACATTTCGCAGTAAATAATATACATATCATCGGCGGAATACATTACGTAGGGATGAATATATGTCTAACTGTAGCTAAATAAATAACCTGCATATGATTTTAGAATTGTCCGGTAAAATTAAATGAAGGCGTTTGAACATTTTACCCCTATTAGGTCGCATAATCGTTGACAGTGAGTATCACCGTCCTCTCCGTTGCAAATACACATCAGTGTGGGCACAATTCTAAAACTGGTAGGGCAAAAAAGTTGTCGTCGAGCACAATTTGCTGATCATAGAACAATTATTTATTAGTGCAAAATTTGTAGAAAAGTCTGGTTGCCTAAATTCTGGTAGCTTGATATTTCATACAAAACAATCCGTGTATCTTTGACCTTATTGAAGATTAATTTTGCGGTTTCTCAGTGTCGATGCTAAATTTCTACCGAACTTCTTTTGCTAAACACTTTAGGTAAGAATTTAGTATATCACCTTTATAATTACTGATCGGGACCCTTATCGTTTGTACTAAATGCAATGCTGTTTTGGCATAGCATTTTGAGACATTTGGTGCAGCCTCTCGAAGTGTCCAGCAGGAACCAAGCCGAAGTTTTACCCAAAACTATTGGTACCCCAGACTATCGTTTTAATTGCATTTTATAGCTTTATGCTAATTCATTAATTAATCAGTTGACTGCTTTCGTATTAGTTTCATCGTAAATCACAACTACTATTAATATAATAAATATTGGTGGTTCACTTTCAACTCTTGTATTTCAGAAATTCATAAACCGAGTTAGATCAGGCTAAGTTTATTTTGACAACAGCTAAGTTTTGTATAAGCACGCTGAATTTAAAAATTTTCCATAGCTGCATTTGCTGGTAAATGTAAAAATATGTTCTAAAAAATGTGTTTTTTATTGATGTTTTTAAGAATGTCAAAGTTCAAAAATTAATTTAACAAAAAACATTCATCCAAAGCAACTTATATTTCGATATATAATTGATTGGACATTATTATATAGTTTTAACAAATTATAATGCTATCGGGTTATTAATAACGAAATTACAATCAGTAACTGCGAACGACTCTATTTCGCTCATTTGAAGAGATATTCAAAATATTCTTTCTACTCATTATACAGGTAAAGAAACTAACACGTAAGAAGAAAATATCTACTTAAAAGAAAAATTGTGAAGACCTGTGGAGATAAAAAAGTTTATGCGAAAGAGCACCTCTTGAAACATTCCGCGAGGGGAAGACGGGAGCGTAAACCAAAGCGACAATTAGCCCAAACCTCTTTTGGCACATTTTGCATGGGTGATCGACAAAGTTCAAAAACATCTTTTATTTTAAAAGTCGTGTTTGACTTCGCTACCTTAACATACGCCCAAACCAATTCTATTGGATTAAATTCACAGTGGGTCACTGGAAGCCACTTAAGCTTCGCATTATTCTCTTGTACATCTTTAACAATTTTATCCAACAAATATTTTTTCGGAAGACTGTATATGGGGGATACTTCCATCAGTATATGATTGTTAAAATCAATAATTCCTTCGGGAAAAGGTACTATCCTGTTTATTAACCATTCTATTAGGCTTACTTTCCTCCATAATGTTGTAGGATTGCGGAAGTCTGAATCTAACATTGTATGATAAGGGGCTTGATCAAGAACAATTACTGATTTCGTGGGAATCACAGTTAGTACATGCCTGAACCATTCTTCATAATGATGTTTGTTCATTTCATCATGGTAATCGTCTGACCTTTGTTTACCAGTGAAGCATTTCAAACAACCTGATAAAAATCCATTTTCATTACCTATATCTAAAATAATAACTCTTTGTCCTGCCCCAGGCGGACTTTTGATTCCACCTCTTTACCCATTAACTTTTTGAATGGTTTCTCAGTCATTATCAAAGCTATCATGAATTTCTGGTGTAAGAATTTCTACCCAACCGTATATTTTAGATTGATTTGCGCCAGACCATGTATCAGTATGAAATATATTCCAACCTGCGTTTCTGTATCTTTTGATAGTGGATAAGTTGTCCGCTCGTTGAGCAGCTATACTATTCTTCTCCATAAGTATCGGTTTACTTTCTAGCTTTTTATAGATAAATTTCATTTCTTTTACCCTTTTGTTTAGCGTAGAAGTACAAACTTGAGGAAAGTCAGCATTATCGCCTTTAATCCTTTGATTCAATTCCTTTATGGTTGGAATTTGGTTTTTCACATAAAAAATGAATATTTGTCTTCTTATAATGCCTTTCATGAAATCATCAATTTCCATTTTAGGCCTATCACTTCTGGGTTTAGCTGCTGTAATAGTACCAGAAACCCTTTGTTAATGAGAAATCCTTTCAACACTGTGTGTGCTAATTCTCAAGCATTTTGCTTTTCGCTTTGTTACTTGTTGAAGATTAATATTATTTATGTCGTCTTTTTTCAATTTTGAAATACTCTTTAATTTTCAATACAACTTTTTTAAATTGTGCGGACGGGTTTTGAGACATTTTCTTTGAATTTTAGAATAAGTAACACTTTCACTTTACAATACACTGTGTATGATTACGCCCTTTTGCTTAAAATCGGATTTCTTTTATAAATAAACTTAAATCATTATCACAAGGTCCTTGCGCGGATTTCCTTTATCAATATCTATTAATTTGAAAAACATTTTTATCAATAAAATCGGCTGGTATTATTGAAACCATCAAAATATGTTTACATTATTACGCAAAGAATAATTTCTTATAACAGAAACATGTTTGCCACTTACCTCAAAATAACCTTCAATGCGGTTGGCTACGAATTAACACATGGACAGCAGTTATTTGCATCTTTTTCAAAATCTTTTACTTTCGATTATAAGACAACTTTTAACAATTTGTTAAAACCGATTAACTTTTGTTGTACAAAAACTGTTAATGCATCTTATAATAAAGGAAATTTTCAATTTCTATCATAAATAACGGATTGCGATGAATTTACCTTTTTGTAAAAAATAGAGAAAGTACAAGTACTTCCCAAACTGTAATATACACCATCTCTTTCTCAAGGTTTGAGCTGTATACTATTCCAATTTAGTTAAATTTTGTTTAAAATAAGCATTCTGAGAACATGCCAAATTACTGCACTTTTTTGTAAAAAATTTATAACATTTACGAAATGGCTTAAAGTAATAAAACAAAACTTCTCAATTATAATAACAAATAATTTATTAATAGACTGTAAAAAATACACAAAAATTGGCGCAACAGTTTTTGAATAAACTGGTTTGAAATTGAACCGCCAATACTCATTATTTTAATAGTAGTATCCTTATGAAACGCTAATTGTAACTGCGTGCGCGCGCGCGTGCGTGCCTGCGTGCGTGGGTATATATGTGTTAATATAATTCCAGGTTATATTTCAAGAGTAATAAGTATAGTAAGCGAAGTACCGTAACTAATAACCAATGTACACGGCGTTATAGAATGTCCTGAAATTGATTTTATAGGTCGCGTACAGAGGCGTATCTGTTGCTTCCCATTACGTGAAATATTACCCTTATTTGGTACTGTTGATTTTCTTTGACCGTATTCCTTCAATTTAGTCGAAAGAAAACAGTGGCGCCATAATTTTCACAACCTCGCGTTTTACTATCAGGTAATTGATTGTTTAACACTAGCTGTTATTAAGCGCAATCACGCCATTCCCGCCGCAGTATATAACGTTCCCAAATAGGCCCTTCGCCCCTTAGGTTATTAAAAACAGTAATTACCTTGAATTAGCTGGTTTGCTCCGGTCATCACAGCGAAGCATAGGATGGGTTCTACAATTGCGTTGAATCTAATTAACCTAGCATTCACGGATTTTAAGTAGGTGTTCAGATATTCATAAAATAACGGAAAAATAATAGTCCAAAATGCTGTTATCATAGAGGCCGGAGAACAAAGAGGCCGATCTTCAGATCTTTAAATCGAGGACAGTGCTAATATGTACTTACAGTGCTATATCTCTTTTTATGCACGTTGCTGGGTTTTCTCTTCGATCGTGTAGAAATTCCGACGGCCTACCTAAACTGATTAGTCACTTAAAAATAAATCTAACTCCTGCGAGAAAGTATGGATTATTACAACTACATGTCTACATACAATAAAATAAGATATGTACTTAAAGATCGAATATAATGGAAGGTAACGAATGCGAATTACAAGTAATAATTTACATGTCTCCCCAGAAGGGGATAAAGGAACAATAATTTCTATAATTAAATCTATTCTAAATTGAACACGAAAATGTTGGCACTAAAATGACCTTAATACTATGAACAATTAAAATTTAACAAAACGTTAGTCTTTTGTTTAATATAATGCCAAACTTGTCTTAAATTTATACGTGATCGACAGGTCTGTCCCAGCAGGATTAACTTAACGGGATCGAAGATACTGGAGATAAATCACATACTCGGTGATCTGCAAATCGATACTTCACGAATGAATCTAAGATAATAAACGTGCTTCCTGGGATATTCTTCATATCGCATTTTACATACAACCTTGTCGGGCTAAAGCCTTTTCGTTCCAAATCGACCGGAAATTGAAGTTGACCCTTTAATTACTAACACACACTAGGCGAAAATCGATCAAATGTCTGCCAATTTGATCCCCAAATGCACCCTATGGGTTATTTTTCAATTATTATCGTTGAATAACGCCAGGACACACACAGCGGCAGCGCGATCTAGTTCTGCAGCTTTCAGATTTCTATTACTGGTAAAGCGAAGTATTTCTCCTTTAAATTACAGGGGAAGACGAGAGGGGTTAACGTTTATTTTTAGACTTGTTAGCTTTCATAGGGGAATTGTTGAATAAATGTTTTTAAGGGATGTGCTCCTATATTTAATAAAACGTAATTTAGGATTTTTGAATTGTAATAATTATTAATAAAATGAAATTATACGATTTCCAAATTTACAATTGTAATTTTGACGTAAAACTGGTACTGGCAATTTACCAATTGGATTTTGTTATTACTATAAAAAAGTATATACCGGGTGTTTCCAAATGAGTCACCAATACCGTAAGACTTTCAGGCGCACTTACAAGCAAGCTAATGCAGCTATGAAGACCCTACTAGTGTGTTATATCGCAAAGCTAACTGTACTGTAACATTAAGTTATGCTGGTTTAACGGTATTTAAAGATCAACTCATAATTAGCTCAAATAGAACAGAGGTTTTTTCAAAATAAATACATTTGCGACTGCTTAATGAGCAAGTTAAATGTAACAACAGATCTTTAAATGCTCAAATTTTTAAATACGTTGATTTGGTGAGAATTACAGATATACGTACATATACATCCAAAATTTTCTTATAATTTTAGACATAAACAGATGACTTTTGCGGACCGAGCAGATTAATTTTAGGAAACATTTTAAGAGTAACTTTTCTTCAAATAATTCACCCTCTGAATGCTGACTAACTAACTAGGTACGTGATTATGCTCTTTTTGCAGTTTTATCTATCATGTATACCGGCACCCTGTGCTAATTACGAGGGGCACTATTGATATTGTGATTGTAATAATAAAGAAACAGTAATTTATTATTGAAAATTGATTTGTTGTTTTTCAAAATACTCTCCCTTATAATCTATACACTTTTGCATTCTTTCGAACCAATTGTCAAAACATTTTTGCCATTCTGTTTGAAACATCTCTTAAACATTGTTATTGAACGCATCGTCGGCTGCTTTTCCCGACAAAAACCGCTGTCCGCGCAATTTATTCTTGACGTTCGGGAACAAAAAGAAGTGATTGGAAGTCAAATCAGAACTGTATGACGGAGGGTTCATTCATTTGATTTTTTGAGTGTTCAAATAATCGGTTGTTATACGAGATGTGTGAAAGCTCGCATTGTTATGATGCAGAATGGTCTTACGGTGTTTGTTGGTTTTCCTTATTTCCCTGAAAACTTCCGGCAAACAAATGGCGGTGTACCATTCAGAAGTGACCGCTTTACGTTCCTGTAAAGGGACTGTTGCCAGGTTTACCGAAAATATAGGCGACCATTTGTTTCAAAGTGCTTCGAGCGCGAACAACTTTTGTTGGATTTGGTCCATCTTGAAACATCCATACAGTCGACTGCTGTCTACTTTCCGGCTTATACGCATATATCTATGATGCGCCACCTGTTACAATATTACATACGTCTTTTGAAGCACCGCGATTGTAGGGAAGAAGTATGTACCTTGAAACATTGAAATATTCCGGCAACCATATAAACACTTGAGTAAATACCGTATTGTGATTCCCACGTAAAAGAAGAAGTAATGTGACGTGTAGTAGGTTCAGTTTGTAACTTGAAGTAAAGTTGTGCAGTGCTTGCGAATTTTGTAGTTACAAGTAAAAGTCATTCTACTGAAGTCCGCTCTTATAGAAAAAAAAGGGATGTACATCAACATAAATCTGTTTGCACTGTTACGTTTGTTGCTTATTTTATGACATATTACCTAGAATTAAACTTATTTAACCAAAAATATTAAAATAGAATCGTGTAGGATATGGCCAGATAACCAAAAGTGTACCTTGAAACATATAAACAAGTGTACCCTTGGACATGTCTCAAGGTACACTTTTATCTTATTTAGATTGTTTTCAATAATTGCTTTTTGTCTACTCAGATGCCCCGTAGCACGAAAAATGTTAAGAGGACACAACCAGATCGACGAGCTCTTACAGAAGCAGCTGGCAGGGTACTAAATAATCGATTTACCTTTAGACAAGCCGCTGTGGATTACAACGTATCCAAGTCCACTCTATGTGGACATTTGAAGAAGCATAAGGCCAGTGGTAATGAAGATTTTGTATATACTGCTTCAAATACTGTAAAAAGAAGCCAAACTGAATGTGTATCTAAAATGGTGCCCCTATATGAATTATGGGTTATCAACTAATGATATTAGACAGTTAGCATATAATTATGCAGTAGGTAATTCAATTAGTCATTCAAATTCATAGCAGATTTATCAAAAGGCAGGAATAGACAGGTTCAAATATTTTTTAAAAATAAATAAAGACTTGAGCTTGGGTAAGCCACAA